>JARVGP010000918.1:0-26952 GCA_029876185.1 Mansonella ozzardi | reverse complement strand
TTTTTTTTTTTTTTTTTTTTTTTTTTTTAAAAAAAAAAAAAAAAAAAAAAAACATGTTTTATTTTTTTTTTGATTAAATTTTTTATTTGATTAAAATATAGATGTCTCAAAAACCTTTTTAATTTTTGTCCATTTTTATTCACTCATTTTTTATTATCTCATAGATAGTGGTATTGACCATGAGCAATCAGACGAGGAAGTAACACGATGGGAAAGAGAACAGATGAAAAAAGGAGTATCATCACATAAAGTAACCTTTGTTCAATATTACTTTAAAACAGAGTTGATAAATTGCTAGATATGGAATTAGAAATTTTATCTTTTGTATAAAATTAAAGGTAGAAATGTTAGAACGTGAACGCGCAAAAATGGAAGCAGTGATGAAAGCCATAAGAAATAGTATGGAAATGCCATCCGAAAATCGCGAGCAGTTGCCCATGGAAATGGATATAGATTTTCCTGAAACTGATTTGCATTTAGTGTCGCAGGGTTGGTATCATCAACGTTTTTGACTGGTTGTATAGCAGTTACACTATCCTCTTGTGCGAGGAGATTTATTTCTTTATTGAGACTTCTTTAAATCATCGCTTAGGATCAGATAACTTTTTTGATTCTATTGAAACAAAGTGGAGAATTTTCAATCTATTTCGACAAGTTCTGTTTCAGCCGGCCGAGTCTGTGGACAAACTACAGCTGTTTCACTAAAGGAAATTCTTTCGAAATTGCAGCAGCGGTAGGTTTATTATGTTTTAGATTCAGACCGTTTTCTAATCTTGATTCTTGGTGAATTTTGCCACGTGATATTCTCAGTAATGCTTGGAACTAGAATATTGCAGCAAACAAGATGGTAAGGAATCAGTAAGTGCTCATGAAGCGGAGTTTGAAAAGGCAAACATGCAAATTCAAGAAAACAAAGAAATTATTGGCATGCTGGAAATGGAGGAACCGCGCATCAGAGAACGTTTCCAGATTTATCAGGATATGCGAGCATACGCCAGGGATTTATTGGAGTGTTTGTCAGAAAAAGTGAATGCTTTCGAATTTCATTATAAGCAGCTGTTTGAGAAGTATATGAAGTATTAACTCATGTAAATATGGGTGGGAAAAATTTAAAACAGGTTAGCAATATCTTTTTCAGGTGGACGAAGTTAAGGACTTAGAAAATCGAATGGCAGAAATTCTGGATAGCCGAGCCCGAAGACTTCGAATACGGAGAAGAAATGATGTGCACGATATGTATGATGAATGCTCAGCAGCTGCCGCCGGTAGATCATTGCATCAGCGACCTCCTGAAATCATCCAAAGAGCAGCAGAACGAGAAGCAAGAAGGTAGAATTTGTAATGTCTGCAGTAGATAATATTAATCAAGAAATCTAAGCTTCCTTTTTTCAGGTCGCGTCGCCGTCGTATGCGTGAAAATACTTTAGAAGGTGTTTCACATGAGGAAGGTTTGAGCACAGATGATGAAGAGACAAATAGTGAGATTGTGGCTCGTCAGCAATCAATCGGTGTGTATTATAGTGCATTTGATACATTCAAAAGAAGGGACGAAAATCTTCTGAGAAAGCACTTGAAAATTACTGAAAATATTTGTTCTATAGATGAGATCCGTGCGGCGGCGAATGTCGTATTCGTTGATGCACTTGATGATTTTTGTCGTATTGATCGGATTTTATCGAAATTCTTTGATTGGTTAGCACATGATGAGGAATCTTTCACAAACGCTTTTATTCATCTCTGCATTCCAAAGCTTATCTCATTGTTTATTCGCTTGGAATTAATTGACTGGGGGCCGCTTGAGGTATTTTTTTCTTCAGTTTCTTAGTTTAGTATGACAGCAAAGTAGCGCATAAGATAATTGTGCTCTCCTACAGTATTTTTTAGAATTGCAGTGGTCTTCAGTGGTGTTTCTTATTACTGTATAATTTGCTTCAAAATTCGTTATTACAAAATTGCTGCGAATGTTTGCAGTTGTAATTTTGCAACTGCGATAGAAAGCGTATTTATATTTGCAGTGCAATTCTTCATTTTCGACTTATATTGAAATTTTTTGTTTTTCAGAATGACAGTCGTCCGGTAAATTCGATGCGGTGGTACGAAGATTTGATAACGTGTGCCGCAACAAGTTCTAACATTAATGCTGATCATCCTCTTGTTGTCTCACTTGTACCTCTCTGCATTGAAAAAGTTGTTTTATGGAAAATTATAGGTATTTTATTGAATGTTAGTTTACTTGACAAAGTTCTCCATAGAATCTACTGGAAGAGTATATTTCAGTACAGTTTCAATTTCAAACGACGTTATGCTTTGGTCTGCTTTTCACTTTAAAATTAACAGTAGTTAAAATAGAATTTTCAAATGGATAGTCCTCTTTTTCCCTTAAGATTGAAGATATATGCAGTTTTAGTTTAAAATATTTTAATAAATTCTACTTAGCAAAATGGGCTTCTAGAATTTTGTACTAAAATCGCATATCTCTACTTTCTAGGGAAGAAGAGAGCGATAGACAAAGCTATCATTAAAAAATTAAAAAAAAATAACATCAGTTATCTATTCAAACTCTTGTTGCGGAACAGTCATGCTTTTTGCAAATACCACTTTATTAAAATTGTTTGAGAAGTATGAGATCATAATATTTTAATGATAACATTGCAAACTGCATACAATTCAGGATTGATTACTTGTTTTCAGATATAATCCGTGAGCGTTGGGACCCATTATCGCAACAACAGTGTCGAAATCTGGGTTTTTTGCTCAATCAGTTGATTGATGAATGTCCAACATTAGTACCAAGCAGTAGACCAGTGCAAAAACTTTTACAAACTATATGTCTACGAGCTCAGGATGCTATTGATGAAGATTTATTTGTTCCCATTTATTCGAAACAGTACGTTTTTGCCTGATTAATCTGTTATTTAATTATTCTGATCTTAACATTTATAAAAATTCTCAATTATTCTACAGGGCTGTTGAAAATCTTGCTACCGGCTGTAAGACATTCTTGGATCGACAGACATGGACTTCTGTTAAGGTTTGCTTTCTTGTTTTGCTGATGGCTGAATGAACATTCGACTTTCGCTGGGTTACAAGTTTTATAAAAGTTTATTCTGACAGTCCTAATGAACGGAGTTTCTGTTCGTTTTCTTTGGCCCAGTTCATGACTGCTAAGTTATAGCTTATCCGATGCCTGAGCTGTCTATCTGCTGTTTTATCTGAGGAAAAAATGCGAGAGTTGGTTTTGGATGGCATTGTAAATCGGGTGATGCCCGCTCTGCAATGCGCAACAATATCTGATCAGTCCATGATCCGGAAATGTCGAGCTTTAATGAAATTGGTCCCAGCAGCATGGAGAGAAGATAGCACACGTATTGCTGTGCGAAATTTCAACGATTTATTAGGAAAAGTTGCCGATGAGCATAAAAATAATAGGTGATTCCTGCTGTTTTCAATAAAAATGAGAAGTTTGCTGACTAAAATAACTCTCGTTAAAATTTTCACCACAGTTTTTTTGTTCTGTTAAGTTTGTATAATTTCATCACTTGCAATTTTTTCTTTTTTTTTGTTCAACGCTCTAAATGATCAGTTATCTGAGTTATCTAAGTTTTAGGAAATAATATTTGATTCGAAATCTGATATTTTCAATTTCAGAGAATTTGTCAAAGAAGTGAAAAAATTCGTCATTGTGAGCAAATGCTGTTAACTGTTTCCAGTGTTTGTGATTGACTGTACAAAACTCAAATAAATATTATTTGCCCAGTTTGTTACCATTGTTTTGTTTTTGAATGTATTTCAATTGAATCTGTGGATTCAAATTGCGTGGCACAATTCATCCTCTGAAAATGTTTGAATAAAAAGAAATAGAAGACAGAGTTTGGCTGTATCGCTCACTTGAAGAAGTTTATTTTAATGAGTTCCGTTTTCAATATCATTGATGCATCAATAGTTTGGATGATAGAAGCAATATATCAATACTAAAAGGAGATCACAACAAAAAGAAACAAAAAAATGAGTGCTGATTGAAATAGATGTAAAAGGGAAACCTATAATGGGAATTATGATGCTGATTGGATATTTTTAAATTGAAAAATGTGGTAGGGTAAGTTTTCTGTTTCAGAATTAAAAATTAGCATCGAGCTCTAGTAGTTATTGAACGGTTTGAACGGCTGACAAGGCTGAATCTTCGTGAGCTGTAGTTACTTAGCTGAGCATTGATAAGGTTAATTGCGAATTCTACAGTAGCAGGTTGCTGCCTTCGAAAGAGCTATTGTTGCTTGATTTCATTATTTCTTATGAATGTTACAATTTTTACAAGGTTTTTTTACACTCCATCAATTGTGACATTGGAAGGTGGCAATGAAACGAGTGTCCTAGCTGGTAGCACAACAAAGATTTGCTTCATAGGGCACATTTGAATGAAAAAAGCATATCAAAAAAACTTCGAAATTCTAATTGTTTTGGTCTTCATATGACACTGCATTTACTATGTATTTTGCATTAAATTATTAAGGTGTATGTGACGGAAAATATTTTCGTCCAAAAATTCTTCAGAAAGTTCAGGAAATGGTGAAATAGATAGATAAAAACTAATGCGCACAATGTATATTTTTTCATTCCCTCATAAACCTTAATAATTTAATGGTTTAATACTCTATTTCTTATCAGATTCTTCATCTTAAAGTTGTATTTTCGAAGCTGCTGTCGCTTATCGTGATGACTTTTTTTGGAATAGAATGAGACTTTACCGGCTTAAAGGCCGATATCAGAATGACTATCAGCTATCAGTAATTCGACTGTAGACCAGTTTTCAGGTCTAGTGGTAACCAAGTACCTATTAAAGCAGCAAATGTAGCTGACAAACATCGACACTTTTTCTGACCTACCTATGTATTATTACGCTGCTCTGTTCCACAAATGATACAAAAATGGATTTCTGTCATCATTTGCACATTAAAATATAACTGTCTTTTTTTTTTTTCATTTAAGTAGAAAACCAAAATATCCAAATTCTTCTTCCAAACTATCCTTTAAGAATTCTTCTTGTGCGTATAAATTATATTTCAGTTTGTTTTACAGATTAGTTGAAAAGTAATGTTCACACCAATTTCAAATATGTAATGGGGATAACATTCCAGAGGAAAATCGGTTTTTCTATTCTTAAAAAAGCGAAGTCTATGAAGAGTAAGTGGTCTCAAATTTAAAAATATCTGTCGGGATGACTTCCTCTTTTTTCACTGCCTTCCTCTCACTGTAATGCATATTTTATTGCTTTACAATAATACTGAAAATTAACCAGTGGTCTTTTATTTTGCAATACGCCAAATTTATGTTCGAAATATAAAAAGAACTTGTAAATAAAAGCAATTTCAGAAATACATCGAAGGTCTCCTCAAAAACATCTATAAAGAGCATGATAGTTGAATGACATCAGAAAGCGATAAAATTATCGCAAGATATTACCCATTTCTATACTGTATCTTAAAAGATAACTTAAAAAAGGAATTCACACTTCCATAAAAAAAGTATCCAAATTTCAACAAAATTTATGCCACTAACATCATTTCATGAACTTTCTAAATCTAGGAACCCAGGACACATCAAAGTTTGAAGAATGAATCCCCCTTAAAACAGTGGACAAGTTACTGAATCCACAGACTATGATTGGGCGCACTGGACATTGTGTGTGTTACCACCGCTCATTTCTTCGTCTTCCTCGTCAGCATCATCTTGATATACTTCACCTTGACCACTACGACCTCTTTTTTCGTAACGATGTTCTTCATAAGACATTAGAGAAACTTCTTCTACGTTTTCACCTTTTGGTAAAGGACCTGTTTGTGGGCGACCGCCTAACAGCGCTTCTAAACACTAAAAAACCAGAAAAAACGTTGGATTCATGTTGAGATATATCAAACAAAGACTTGGTCTAAAACTAAATGAACGTATAAAAAAAATATGTGTTTAAGGAATGCAATTGAAATCTGAACAATTAAATGACTTTGAAAACTAATTCCTAAAAGAGTGCACTTCTAAAATCAAATAATGCATCATGAATCAAATAGTGATTCCATAAAAACCAAACTCCGGAAAATCCTTTATCATTTTCAGTTCAAAATAAAGTTGAAACAAAACAAAACCTTATAGTCATTTTCGTCTTTCAAGAAATTGTCTTCCGGAAATTCGATTTTGAATTTAATGAACAGAACACCCCCAGCACCCGGACTGTCTGCTATGGGCATTCCTTCGTTACGAATACCACGAATGCAATCTGTTCAGAAGTGTTATTTATATCCCTTATTTTTTTCACAATCTTTGTTTATCCCTGACAGTTAGACATGATACATAAATATAAGATTTTGTACTCACTGATACATAAAATGTATGCTTCTCATCAAAATATTAGTCAAATATTTTTGGCAATCATACCTACTCTAATTTCGAGTTCATTTTAAACTTGATTTAATAAGGATGTTAAGCCAGACTGCACAGCTGACAGAGCGAATACTGAGGTGAAATGCGTGAAACAATTCTCCATTGGCTTCCGATAACTCAGGTATTGCTATTCCAGAGAGAATAATAAATTTAATGATTCAACTCTATAGACAAAAGCAGTACCTGGTTCCAAAATATCATTGGGTCGAGTAGTTACCACCAGTTCTCTACCATCCAAATGTTTGACTATAAACTGACAACCACAGAGTGCATCGTTCAATGATATTTTCCTGCAATTATATTCATAACTTTCGACCGTCATAATATTAAAATTGCTGAATAAGTTTTCATGGAAAAAATTTCATGCAAATTAAGCTAATTTTATACAGAGGAAATCAAATAGTTCTGCAAGAAAATCATATATAATTGTAAAATTATAAATTACTTTTGCATAAGTAAATTGTCGCCTTGTCTTTGGAAGGTCTCATGTGGTTTAGACTGCACCACAATTATCACATCACCTGGCTCAACTCCTGGCTAAAAATCGACAAGATTAAACAAAAAAGATTTTTCCAAACGTTTGGTTTCTCTGGTTTATTGACAACAATTAAAAATTATTTCAAAAATTTCTACATTTTCAATAAAACAGAATTCAGGACCTCTTGATCACCTTCACCCCTAAAACAGATCTTTTGTCCATCATGCATTCCTCTTTGAATGACCACTTCTAACATCTTTTTTTCGGTTACAGTTTTTTCGCCTCTACATGTTTTGCACCGATCTTTTTCCGGTACTTTCGTTCCTGTAAACAAAAAGTCTACATAAAATTGCTATTCGAAAATCCTATGTTTGATACAGATTCAGAAAATATAATACTTTTAATGTATCCCTCAAACCGATTTTAACCATATTTTCCTCATCTTGGTAATTGCTCAGTTTTTTAAGCATTTCAAAATTTTGACTAAGATTTGGTCTTCAAAGGGTTTTAAAACTAAAATTGTGTGCAATCTTGGCATGTCATATAGAAAGTTGCAAACCTGTTCCATTGCATTCCGAGCACTGTATTTGCATTTGCTGGATCAAGCCTGAACCAATTTTCCTTATGACGCTCTTAACACCAGCTCCACGACAATCTTGACAGCTATATGATACTCCTTCCTTGCCACCACGACTACAAAAAAAAAAAAAACAGTTGAGAATGGAATCATTTGAAAATATGGAGAGTTAAATTCAAGACTATTTGCAGAATCAAATAATAGGATTTAACTAAATAGATGATGAGACACAATTCTAAGTCAGCGTTCATTTTGACTAGTGATAGCTGAACAGTAATGGCTGAGCACCAATGTAATAGCTCCAAAAAACAGCAATTAAGAAGCTAAGCATTAGGAACCAAATTTAAAAGAAACAAAATATGTTCCCGTTTGCTAAATGAAAACAGAACCAATCTTAAACTTTTAATACAAATATTTGCATCACCGTCTACTGGTTATTTTGTGGTACTTATCTCACATTAATATTACACCATGTAACATTTACTTCAAATCTCTGTCGATACAAAAATACCAAATAAAAAAAATAAAGGCGTTATTGAGACGTATATCAGTTATCGACAAAACAATTCCGATTAAAAAATAAAATCGGCATCTTTTCGAAGACAAAAAAATTGTGCAAATTTACAGAATATCATAAAAAATCTTTCCAAAAATATTGCAAATATCATATTTTAGAAAGATCGGTGAACAATAAACAGTAAACGATGAACATTCTAAAAAATGCCTATGGGTAAAATACTTGAGGAAATCGTCTACAAATTTTTTTTTGAAAAATTAAGTCAAAGCCTCTGTCTATAAACAGCTTTGCATCTAATAATAATCCTAAGCGACATTCGAAGTAAAAGAAAAAAAAACTAAAAATTTATTTCAAAAACAATCTCCAATCATTAGAGAAAGATTTTCAGCAAAATAAAAAAATGCTTGAAATAGTGAAAAAACGAGCATTTGAAATATACAGCGAATGTATGTAAAATATATATAAAGTCTTGATATACTCTTAACTCACCCATGACAGGCACTGCAAATTATTCGCTTCGATAGCTGTAATTTGGATTTCTTGCCATTATAGAGATCTTCCAGAGATACTTTCAGTGGATGGGCCATGTCTTGACCACGCATTTTTCTCCGACGCCCACCACCACCACCGAAGAATGACGAAAGCGGACCACCACCAAACAGAGTTGAAAAAAGATCTTCGGCACCGGAAACACCTCCTTCAATAACATTCAGTAACTAATTAAACTTATGCAAATATTTTTTGGAAAATACATTTTTCACTCACCGCTATCACCTTCTTTGATACCGTCAAGACCTCTGGCATCATAAACTTCTCGCCGTTCCGGATTACTTAGCACTTCATAAGCAAATGATATTTCCTTAAACTTATCACCAGCGGTTGGATTCTTATCGGGATGATGCTCTTTTGCCAAATGTCGATAGGACTAAAAAAACTAAATAAAAATGGTAGCGGAAAATTTTTTTTGAAATGGACTAATTTCCGATAAATTTTAGTTTATCAGAATAAAAAAACATCAACTTAGTTTTGTTAAGACAACGAATCACTTTTCAACTGTTCTCTTCTATTTTTAGATTAAAGTCTTTAGTGTTTGAAAAAAAAAAAAAAGAAAAAAAAAACCCACTTTTTTAATTTCATCCATGGTAGCATTTGGTTTAACATTGAGGATATCATATAGCGTTGTATCCACTGGACCATTCATACGACCGCCACCGTTCATTCGATGGAAAAACATTGTTGCCTGCTTCTCTCAAATCAATCTCTTTATGAAATAATTTAGAAAAAAAAATGAAACTTATCTGTTCGAATTCGCAAATAAATTTGAAAATAAAAATATGTTCGATGAATTTAGGCTCTTTTAAAATCCTTTTTCGCTGAAACAATGCAACATTTCAGACAAGCGAATTTTCAAAATTCCTAAACAACAAGGCGAATCGATAGGTCGATCAACCTAGAGAAGAGCCATTTGAAATCAAAATTTCGAATTATGACGTGACACCTATCACTCTTATTGATACCATCATTCAGATACAGGACAAGTTTAGTTCAACCTAGACTGAAAGTAACGAAGAAGGTAGAGGGAAAAAAAGCACGGAATGAATGAATTGCTCATTTCAGCGAAGAAGCAATAAGTGTGCTAAGGTTTGATGAAGATTGTTGGAGGATCCATTGAGACTATAAGAGATCGATTATGGAGTGGTGACGCACGTTTGGAATGGTGACGCACGTATGGAATGGTGACGCACGTATGGAATGNTGAATTGCTCATTTCAGCGAAGAAGCAATAAGTGTGCTAAGGTTTGATGAAGATTGTTGGAGGATCCATTGAGACTATAAGAGATCGATTATGGAGTGGTGACGCACGTTTGGAATGGTGACGCACGTATGGAATGGTGACGCACGTATGGAATGGTGACGCACGTTTTAGTTGAGTAATTTTTAAAAAGCAATGTCTAATTGGAATCAAATTAAATTGCAGCTATCGTCTTGACTTGACTGAAAGTCATCCTGCAACGAGGTAGTGCCGTACTAATTTGCACCAGGAACATACGATATTCACCTCTTCATCGAATGTTCTAGTTCCAGTGCCAGTCTCATTAGTTACGGTATTTCGTCGCTATGAGTCCTCTGGCACTTATTGCAGCTTAAAAATAACATCTAGAATGCATGTGATGCTGAACTTGATTTGATTTTTACGTACGTATTCGTCATCCTCTACTCAATCATTGATAAGCGTTGTAAGCGTTGATTTTGAAAATCAACTTATCCGTAAATGTTATAATCGTCCAAGCATATACTTTTATGATGAAGACAATGAAAATATAAAGCTTGTTAAACATATGCTAGAGATAAGCCTGGAAAACATGATAGTTAGGTCAGATACGTTCGTTTTTATGAATAGAAAAGGCACTGCTGCATACTAACGCTCAATTTTAAGGGCACTTACATAAGCATTTATCAGTTTGAAATTTCTTCTCTTATAATTTGTCTCAGAAAAATTGAAATAATTGTACAAATTTCATTCAAATCGACAATTGATAATTATGATTGTAAAATAACACTTTTTCGCTTTTGATTCTATTCCGGTATTTGTCATCGATTTTCTTCGTCATTATTTCGAGTAAAATGAACAAGTTTGTGGGCAATTTCCGTTCGCTGTCTACTAAAGCAATCATCGCTAATTATAAGCTGTTGACGTGCATACTGCAACATTTCTATAACTATCTCCTCTAAATATTTTAAGCTAATCCTGGTGAAATAATAGAAGATGAAGAAGATTGTTTGTTCAGACTTATTTGAAAAGATATTGGGGAATATGAATGATTCCCGAAATGGAAACTAAATCGTCAATGTTCACTGAACTTACAGAGCCTATCGGTCATCCAACTTATACTACCATTGCTGCTTTAAAAAATTAGCCATAAATTTTATCTCTAGCAAGGCATCCTCTATTTTTATTCGAGATTTTAAGAATTTAAATTTTCTCCTGCTTACTTTTTACAAATTTATTGCATATGAATGAGAGAAGCTATTTAACTTTGATAAATACGAACTAAAAGATCATCATTGCAATGAAATTGCTCATCCTGGAAGCATAATTAATAACTTTGCTTCGTTGGATATATATGTTGAATATGTTGGATATTCTTTAAGTTAATGATATATACCTCTTTAAGTGAATGATTCATAACTAAGCAATTTGAATTTAAATTTGATAGTCTAATAATATCGTATCCATTTTTACTTTTTAACATTGTTTGAGAAAGTTAAGAACAAATGTTCATAATTGACAAAAAATTCCTCAATTAATAGTCACAATTTTTCATTATTACTCAATAAGATTCAGTGTTGTATCTCGATATATTTCTATGTTTCGATGAATTTACCCATTTTACTGATATTTCTTTTGTTATTTTCATTTTAAAATATAACCTAAATCTTTTCTTTTAATTACTCAACATGCAATGCTTTGCTTGATTCAAACTTCTCATTACAATCCAAAATTCAGCATTTATTCGAAGTTCGAAACAATATTTTAGATAGGAATCTCTGAAGCTTGATTAATCGATGTATCAAAGAGGGATTGGCAAATATAATCTGAACTGAGTATTTTAGCATTTTTAATCCAATACTAAATTATTTTAAATGGTAGTTTTCACAAAGAGTTCATCTGAATTCAAATATTTTTGGAACGCTAAATAGAAAGTTTTCGAATCTTTGATGAGAAATTTACTCACAATGTAAGTGACACGACGATGTTGGTTATTTAACATTTGCTGGGAATATCACTTCCTTCCATGGTAATGTTGGGAGTTCAAGAATTTATAGTTATATGAAATCAAATCATTTTCGAAACTATATAGTCTACCAGTTCCGCTGCTAAAATGATGGTGCATGGAGTGTAAGTAATGACATATACTAAGTCAAAAACATGAGATTGCTTAAATGTACAATTAAAATTGTGAGTGGAAGCTTGAACTTTTCGTGATACAATAGAGGGTGATGAATATATAATGTTCATCACCCTCTATAGGTCACACAATGAGATTTCCATGGTCTTGGTTGTCGTAAATCACATTAAGGAATAGTTGTAAATGAAGCATAAAAACGAAAGCCTACTTTTCTTTTCATTCGACTATACTGTAAAATTTAATTTACATGAAGCTCAAAATGGATGTTCTACAAAATATGGAACTAGAATATCTGGTGATCGATCTTTCTGAAGGCTGTAAGGTTCAGTTCCAATTTTCTTTAACCATATGATATTAATGTCAGATACACAATCTATCTGCTATAAAATGAATAACTTGAATAAATTTTCAGAACAGACTGCAAACTTCCCTTTTGAAAAAAAAGGAGAAAAGAACGTTTCGATACATTCGTCTTTTATAAGTCAGAAAAAAATCAAAAAAAAGTGTCTCGGAAATTGATCTAATCTGTTGGCTATCCAATCTTAAAATAGGCATTTAGTCTGAAAAGGTACAAAAAATTTATGGCAAAAATACCATAATGATTATCATTCTTGATGAGTTCTGAAACAATGAACAAGTTATCCTCGGAGTGTTTTATTATAATGACTTATCTATTCTTAACGATTGCTTTCTAATGTATGGGTTACTTCTTTAAGGTGTACACTATGAAGTTTAGGAGAATTAAACATATCGGCAGTAGAAACAGAACAACTAAATAGCAATACAGCACTTCTAAACTTTCTATCTTCATTCACTTGAATACCATAAAGAAACACCTGAACTTTGGAAGTTATCGGAATTTCTTGCAAAGAAAACGCGCCCTGCTTTCGTTAATTTTGATCATAAAATATAACAAAGCGGTGTTACAATAGAGATAATGATTGCAAAAGACGTCGAGGTGGCGTTATAACAAATCTCGTCATCGCAGCAGGACATTGTTTTGTTACCAAATAAATCCTACTCTATGCATTTCTTTTTATTAAACTGAAAAGCAAGCCTTCTTAACCGGTCGAGAAAATGAGGCCATCTTTAAATCTTAAACCAGATTTCAAAGATCGCTTGGTGCTTCATGTCGATAACTTTTCTAATAAACCCAATTAATCTATCACTTTTTCTCTGATGGATATTCTTGATTGTTAGCGAAAAAAGAATGGCATGTAATGTGAAAATTCTGGTAGGTGCAGGAGGGGACATTTTCTAATTTTTACTCCTTCAGAACAACCGATTGCTAATTATCTGTCTTGTCTTGAAGATATCAAATCTTCTTATCGATTTATTCATCTTTTGCACCCATAAGCTTTTGTTCGAAATGACAAGATTGAAACCAACATAATAGCGAATAGTGATGAATCCAGCTTTTTTAATTATATGTAGTAAATTGACATCAGCCATAGCGCTACAGCAAGACTGGACTGCTTGCTGCCCACTTTGGTTGTATCAATTTTTTGGCCACTAACAATAGAGAAGAAACTCATAACATTCAAGTGATTTTAAGTCATTCAAGTGATGTCATTTCTTTGGTGGATACTGCTTCACTTTTAACATTGCAGCAGTCATGCATCGTATAAAACCAATCCGTGAAGTATTGTTGTTTTTGATAAGTGAAATTTAATTTTTTCATTAGAACTATTAGCGTAGAATAGATTTCTCGTATCCTATCAAAATTTTCCAATAATTATTGTATGAAACTGTTGTATTGTAGAATGTTCGTACAAATATTTTTCAGTAAGAAAGGCAAAGTGTGAAATTTTTATTCTACATATACAATAGAAGAAAATTGGCATTATCTGCTTAAACAAATAATTGCTTGTTTTTAAGAAAAAGATTTTGCTTCCGTGATCGAGCATCAGTAAAATATTTTGTGCGGAAAAGTTTGTATTCTCTGACCCCGGTCTGATACAGCAACCCAACATCTTTCCTTATTCATTTGTACGCTATGGAAAGAACAGATATTTGGCGAAATTTGATCAGTTGAATAGTTCGGAGAAGGAAAAAGTAATTTACAAAAACTTGGTCGAGAAGTTGAAATTTATCTATATTGAAATGATGGAATAAGTGAATGTCACCAAAGCAATTGATAAATTTGGAAGGAACAGGTGAAAATGTGCGGAAATGAGAAGGTACGTAATGTTAACTAATAAAGTTAATTGTTTAATTGTAATTATTAAAGACAGTTTTTCTTAATTAGATCATAAATGGTACTCTTGTTATAGTTTATCTCTTAAATGATTCATGGAAAACTACTTACCGTTTCCCACCTATAAATTCACAAAATTATAAAAAATTAAGATAATTAAAATAACTGAGCCTGCAAGTATTCTATGCAAAATAGCTCGTGAAGATATTGTAGCTGTGATATGTCGACTATCCAAACGCTTTTTAAATTAATTGAAATAAAGATTTGTGTAAATGATTTTACGTGGTAGGCATTGCATCATTCAAAAGAACTGTTCTGTATTTTTTGTTTCAGAAAAAATTTAATCATTTGAATGAAAGTTATATTGAAATCATAACAAGATCTAGTTATTACTTGAAGCTGAGACTATAACCTTTCCAAATATCTTTTCATGAAAACTATTAACTTGCAGAAAGATAAAAAAGAAAGTGCAAAAAGAAAGAACTTGTTAATTTTTATTATTTGTAGTAAAATCTATCAAATATTCTGAATCGGAAGTTTGCTTAATTCCAAATCTGAAATGTTTTGAATTATTTATCAACATCGCTATTGACAGGTTGAAATTATTTTCTTCAAGAATAAAAGAATTTTTTTAAACAGTTTCAGCTTAGTGCAATGTCATTTAAAGAACCAAAAATAGCAAAAATTTCTTCTGGATATAATTAGTTATCAGTGAGTTTATCAAGAAACCGTCGGTTTTCGTCTTGCTTCTTTCATAGCTTCAATTACTAATCATTTTCCAATGCACCTTTTTTATTCGACTTTATCTATTTCTCTTCCTTTATGCAAGTATAAAATTTTTGGATTTCCTGAATAATCCAATTTGCTAAAAAAGAACTAGAGTGATCGACGTTAAATCAGTGTTGAAGAAATGTGAAAAAATAATCACCAACTTATGCGTATACACTTGCAACTGTCCCAGATGTCACAAGTTCTCATTGCAATAACATATTTTTTGTCGAGATATTTGTTAAAGGGAATCATGCACATAAATTCGCACACAATTTCTCAATGAATGCAAAGTTCAATCAATTTAATCTTAATCAGTTTAAATCTATCTTTGAAGTCTTTTGTTTTTAAGACAGTACAATTCACTTCGTCAGCAGTGGCACCATATTTCTTTAACTAATGATGCGTTCTACTAACATGTTTTTTCTCAGTAGAACAAATCGATGTAAGTTCGAATTAGCCATCATTTAAGAGTTGAAAGAGCACTTCAATAATGTCACTTTATTCCAGCGAAAGTACTGATGCAGATGTCAATGCAAGGTCATGCTTATATATTCATACTCCTGAACATCTGCTTAAAAGCGCTTGTTATTTTCTGCTAGGATCAACAATGTTTCACTAATTGGTAATCAAAATTTGTTCAACAATTACGCAATCAGTCAACAATAAGCAGAAAGTTTAACACTCTAGATTTATGCAAAATAAAGTACTGCATGAATGAAATAATTCCTGTTATTGCTGCTTTGTTGTTGTTTAATTTCATCGGCAAGTTTATATTTCTATCAAACAAATCACACAGATCATTAAACTTTCGACTTAAATGATCATCTTATTATGTGACTTCGAATAACCTTGTAGTTTTATTCTTTTGAAGATCATACTTGAGTAACATTGGATATTGTTACTTTTATAAGTATAAGAAAATTAAAGTTATTGATAAATGTCGTTTATTTTTTTTTTGGAAATTTCAGATACATTTAGTATAATCTTCACTTCACTCATTGCAAGAAATATAGTCAATACGGTGGGGTCATCTTACGCGATCAACATGAGATGCATTTGCATGTGTATACATATTAACAGATGGGAATTGTATATATAATGGACAGAGATATGATTTTTCAAATGATTCTTCATTTTATTTCTTAGAATTCAGAGAAATTAAGCAGTACAGTTCTGTTAAAGCATTGTGTTTTCCTGTTCGTTTTATCTTTCAAAAAATTTTTGGCATCCATTTCGCTAATTTTTTTATTTTGAGAATAGTTTTTTTTTTTTTTTTGGAAAATTAGGGCCTGACAAGTTAATTGAGTAAAAATCATAAGTAGAATTTTTCACAATGCTTTCCTGAGGAAACATACCAAAGCTCAGTCTGAGTGTATCATTAAAATATCTTTCAATAGGTTTCCAATACAATTTTACAGCATAATAGCATGTTTTAATTCTGCTATATAGTAATTTTTTTCGATACTGTACATATTATTTGTTTACATTTAATCATCGAACCGTCAACGCACTCAAATCATAGCTTTATTAAATAAAGTTATTTACCATATCGAGTAAGGGAAAGTAGATGAATTAAAGTAGCTGATAAAGATAATTGTCATTGTCAACCATCTGTAGATTTTGTGATCTTGTTAAAAACAGAAATTACATTCTCTTCTCAATGTGTGGAATTTATTTCAACTTTCGGTGACCGCTAATTAATAAATCATATTATTGAATCTAATTGGTTCAACCACCATCTTTTTCAGCCATTTGTTTTTATACATGAGGTGAAGAAATGCGATGCGCTACAGGGGGTACTACTAGGTGGATATCGCTCAACAGAAATGGTGCGGATTGACACTACAGAAGCGACCTGCAATCTGTTCCAGAGATGACAATAGAAATATATGTTTTGACATGTCATCAAGACAATGATACCGCTCCTGAAAGGATTATAGTGATATCCATATCTCTTCTTTGACATAACCGATCCAAATTTTTGATTTCCAATTATGAGATTTAAGTAATTCAATAAAACTCCCTGATTTAAAATTTCATATATGTGATTTTCATATTGTCTATTTTTTTCTTTTAAAACCAAGCTAATTGTCAGCGTAAAATTTTCTCTGTTGCAACAAATTACTACATTCATTGTAAATGACTAATTTCCCCGTTGATAAATAGGAGTGATTGTTAAAAGATTATTTTTAGAAAGAGCAGACGATTATCGAAATGTTAGTGAACTCAAAAAGCTTATCAAAATTTGACAAGTTGACAATCTTTCAATCGGTCTACCCTCCAGATTGTCGCATGATTATGGAAATTACTGTAAACAAACTGATGTCTTTCTTAGCCATTGAAAACGATGTCTCTGTGGCCATCAAATCTGCTGCTAGTCCTGAAATTAATCGTTGGATACAATCTTGAAGGACATCCGTATTAGAATGACTGACCCTTGGGATTATTACAAAATAAATTTCCGTATATATTCAAAAATTTCCAAATTTCTTTTAAAAACTTTTGAATTTAGAAATCGAAAAATTTTGTTGCACCATTTGGTTTATGTCTGATGAGAAATATTTAGTTTTGATCTCTCCCTATATTTAGTTTTGATCTCTTCCTGAAATATTATTCTGCAAAAAGTGTACTTTAAGAATGTGTAAAGTAGGGAGGAAAACTTTCTTCATGCTTATACGAACATCATTTAACAAGTACATGAAGTCCATATATTTCAGAAATGCATTAAGAAATTCCTTCATTCCTGTGAAGTGATAATGACGCCGTTGAGACGTCTTTTACAGTTAATAAGATTGTCAGTAATCGTGAAATCAGACAACTACGGTCAGATCAATTTTGCAGGAATGATACTATGCATAAAATGGAAAGCCATAACGGTGTCGGAAAAAGCCGTAACGGTGTCGGAGATATTATTACTGATAAATTTAGGAAAAGAATAGCTGTCGATACTTTTTTATTTCTCTAAATACTTGTCGAAAATTCTTCCACTTGAGCAGCAAATATTTCAACAACATTCAATACACTCTTCCAGCAACAACCATGAAGAGAAAATGAAGAAACAGCCTGATGCTTCCTTCCATTAGCGTTCAACAAAGGACTGCTCAAGCACCGTCTTCTGCTCCTTGTTAAAAATAGAAAATAAGCACTTCTGCGGTTAATATGGCTACAATTTAGATTTAAGTGAGCATACGAATAATAAAACTGACATTCTACTCAGTTTTATTGGCCATTCTCAGTGTTAATGGATCCGCTACTTTACTTAGTTTGCTTCTTTGTTAAAGGGCTGTTTCAAGTTCTGGTCATTTATGGCCAGTTTCTGGTTTGCATTCAGGGTTGATTTTCATTATAATATTGAATGATATAATAGTTCAGCTTGGATTTCATGACAAATCTCATAAAATAAAGATGATTAGGAGAGAGTAAAAGGAATATCTTATGCTCCTTGTAGAAATGGCTAAGAAATTGGTCGATGAGAAGCGGACGAATTGGTTGGATAGGTTGCGTAACGTTACGTCTTGAGGCTGTAGGGGTCAACACCTGCGACAACCCGCAACAACCATCTGCACACTTTTTAGCAGGGTTACTGTAGCTAATATTATAAAGCAAACAATATCAAATATTAACCAAAAAATGACGCTTGCTTTCCTGCCTTGAACCAACAACTTGAAACTAAGTTATATTAATAGATTTGACAATATACAACGCTTGATTGAGAGCTAATCCCTATTGAAATTCAACAAAATTCTCCATGAATCATACAAATTTCACGGTTTAACTAATTTCAACAAAAAAAAATTGATCGAAAAAAGAATATTAAAAATATACTGAAACAGTTATTTGATAGAATTTAATTTGATATGAATCCTTCCGGCTTTGATCGCTTTGGTCTCTGGCAGTTGCTATAAGGATCTAACATATGAAGTGTGTTTATACAATTTTTTACTTCATAAATATGGTCCAATTACCAGGAATCAGGAGATGCAAAACGAAAACCATTTGGTAATCGTGTATGACTTGTAATTGAGAGCTACCGGAATGGACAGAGCAATAGTTATGGAGGAGCATTGATAAAGGTACAGGTGTTCTTCAAGATTAGTATGAGATGGGTAAGAGGTATATAGGAACAACAAGACTTGGGGTTATTGCTGTATCATATAACACTTTTGATGCAATCGAACCACTCAGGTAATTAGTTGAAGATCATAGGCTAATTTTTTAAACCGGATTTGCAGGGTCAGTTATTTAATCTAATGAACGATTGATCAAGATGAAGATTCATTCACTAATTTCTCGAGATTTAAATAAAACAGTTGTCTTGAGCAGCATATGGATTGAATAATACTATCTAATAGCTTCCGGAGATGCGTAAACGTTTGTTGGTGATTATATCTTGTGATGATTGCGAAACGTTGAATCATGTAAAATTAAGAAATTTTATGGACATTGAAATTATTAGAAGTTGTCTCTATCATTGAATTTAGTGTGACAACACTCAAAAAAATTGTTAAAATGCTCAGAAACTAATTCTTAAGCGTCTCTTGAAAGGTAATGAAGAATTGTAGTTGCTATCAAATGATAGTTTAATTAATAAAAGCATTTTTAAATCATTGATTCATGAAATGTTACCAGCGAATTTTAATAATGCTGTATCTTTTATGCTAAGTGTGACCATATGTGCGATCAAAAAAATTGATGATTAACAGCGGCAAATTCAATAATGAAACAACGCCATTAGGCCATTGGACATTAAAATTCTGTAATCAATCATTCCCGTTAGCAAGAACCATGCACCGATATTTCGGTAAATCCATCTGTTTGATATTCATTTTGCACTCTCTAAGTATGTTGGACGTGAATGGCTCAGAATCAGATTTCAATATCATTACTTTGTTCAGCCATCTACAGTTTTAAAACAAGGATTTTTCTCAACAAATTCACATTTTATTTGTTGAAACGTTTGCATTGAGGTAATCAGATGATTAAAAAATTTGCGACAACACATATGGCAAATGTATGGAAGAGATATTTATCGGGAAAACTGACAGTTGCTTACAAGTGATTCTAAAACGAAGTTAGTTACAGGCTGGAGATTATTTGTCTCATTCAAAAGATAAGTTGAAATCTAAAAATTGGTACTCTTTCAGTAGCACACATCTCTTTATGCACATTACGGCTTTCTCTTTCTCTTTTTCAGGATCTGGAAAATAAAAAGCAGTTATGCATGGACAGATCGACCAATAAGAAGCCTTATCCATGATGGGACGCCCCTTTACTTAATCATCTATACTGCTTTCTCCTCCAACCTAACCAGAAAACGTCTGATATGTTCAAGAAATCTGTATGAAAGGATCTGAAAGAGGATCATATGTGAAAAACGAGGACCACCATTTGCTTGGCTCAACAGTGGTTAACGTGCTTTCAAAATTCATTCCCATAATTTTAATTCTTTGGGATAAAAATTCTGAAAGAAAAGCTTTTAGACATTGGATTTTACCAACTTCAAATTGAGGAAGAATATTTCTTTTGCATAATTTCAAAAAAAATTCGTTTTCTTTGAAATACACTGTTGTAATCTTCAATGAGTTTGAAATTCAATGAACCATATTTGAATTTTGAACCTCGCTTTTCTTGTGCACTGTGTATGAAAAATTTTGCAGATAAAATATTCTACTAAAAGAATTGCATCTTTGTGCAATTGAGCTTTCAAATTTCAGAACTGCTGATGTCGAACTGCTCGTCGCCAGCAACAACACATGCCACAATCTTGGATGAATGGTATTTTTCTCCAAGGTTGTATTCAGCTTCAGCCGTGAAACATGAAGTTTCTATCTCTTCTCCTAGCATCATTTTCACAGATAACTCTGAATCCGAACCAAAATTACTTACTTCTTTATTACTATCACACTTGACATTACCCGCACGACCATCTATCGATCCACCTAGAAGCTCTCTAACAAAATGTATTAATACCGAAACATGCAGTGAGTTATAAAATTTATTTTATAAGGATAGCATTTACAAGTAACAGCGTTAATGCTAGTATAGATAAAATAAAAATTAGAAATCTTTGGAAATTTTTGCCAGTTTTGTTTGCTTCGTATTTGACATTTATTTTGATTCCATTCCAGATGTTCATTATTTTATATTTTGTACTCATATGAAAACTTTCTCATCTGTTCATTTAATTATTGATTCTGAATTTCTTTTAATGGTCTATCTCGCTGTTTATTTATTGATCATTTCATAATTTATTCATATATTTGAAAATACATGATGAGATGATAAAATTCCGTGAATTATAGTAAAACTATTTTCTTAAAGAGAAAACTGAGAAGTAACCTGATGGCCAAATAAGCATGTTCCAATTCTTCTGAAAAAATGTTTCTTTTTTTATCGTGATACCATCTTCAGATTCGGTACCACACATAAGTAAGCATTTGCTAGATGGTTTTGGAAGGACAGAAACGACTACTCATTCATTATGTTTACCCAGCACTTCAAGTAACGAAGAGGGCTCGTCAAAAAATAAAAAGGTATTTAAATCAATAAATAATAAACTTGTAACTGTCCCGATTTGATTGCATTCGTAGACAAGAAACAGTGAATAATTATTATTAATTATTAGTAGACGTAATTGAGCAGGATAGTCTAAAGAGAAGTGATTCCACAAGTTTCAAGCTAAAGCATTTTAAAGAAGGCTGATCTAAAATGACTGAACAATGAAATGAACACCATATTGACAAGCTTTTTTTGAGAAGTTATAAGTCTGAGCAATTGGGCTGGAAAGAATAAAAAGAATAAACTCATATAATTTTTAACTATGTTTCGTAAAATACAAGTTATCATTTAAAAAGTTTTTATATACAGAATGATAAATTCCTACTATCTCTTTTATATTTTGAACTGGAAATAACCACCATATTGCTATACTTCTATTGAAAAAATATTTTATTTAAGCTTGGTAAACTAGAAAACATGAGCAGTATTTGCGAAACTTTGCAGATCTAAATAATTGAGATCTATTCACACAAATTGAGTACCTATCTGATACATGCAATACCAATTATATTCTCATGACACCAGGAAGGAAGGAAATTCAGCTTAAGAACTGAGCCATTGCAATGGCCACTATTTGCACCTGAAAATATCTCCTTTCCTTCCCTGTCTATCCGTTCAATCATTAGATCTTACCCAGAAAATTTGTTTGAAACTAAACGAATAGTTCAGAGCAATACAGAGCATTTGTCCATTGTATTTTATACTTCATTAATTCCAACCTCTGATGTCATAATAATGAGCAGTTAGTTGGAGTGGAATTAATCACGCCTCACCTTCTTGATAAGCCTTCTAGGTTTGTGATTTTCCAAACATGGTAACAATGAATGACTGTACAGTCCTGGTAATGATTTTCATTTCCTGATTTCTTAGTAAAGAAATGAGTCATTAGTTTTATTGACAAGTTAATTTTGCTTCAAATGTTAACTGAATAATATTTGGGCTTTAAAGTGCCAAATTTCATATTGAATTAACAAACGAAAGATTAATTCAAAATATTTTAAAGATATCAGTTAAGAATAAATTGTACTGCAGTATCATTACCTTTTGAAAACTTATTTGCTTATCCTCTGAAGCAGAAATTTTAATGTTGGAGAATCAAAAGTGTATGGTCATTTTTATCTATATCTATATTTTTGTTTATATCCACTAACATCTTTATATACTAGGAAGAAAGATTATAGAAGATATTCATTTTATGCATTTAACAAGATATATTTGTTTTATTTAGAATTAAAATAAAGAAATATTTAAGGTTACGATTGACATTATTCATTATAGTTTTACATATTTTAGGCAAGAAATTGTAAAGCCAATGCATTTTCAATAGAAAATTTACTGGCTAAAACAAATCTATCCAGAACTACCATAAATGTGAAATTAGCAGAAAGCATTTTTCCCAAGGTGAGCAAGTGTTTCGGGGAAATTTTATTTTTCAGTTCTTAAATTTATGTTGAGAAAACTT
Source organism: Mansonella ozzardi (assembly GCA_029876185.1). Taxonomy (NCBI): domain Eukaryota; kingdom Metazoa; phylum Nematoda; class Chromadorea; order Rhabditida; family Onchocercidae; genus Mansonella; species Mansonella ozzardi. The sequence continues at coordinate 4,052 of JARVGP010000918.1, read as the reverse complement.
ATTTTAATGCTTTTTAAATGGAATTTACCACTTCAAATGTTCAAATTTGCGAAGGCGGTACGACAAGATATACACTTGATGCTCTGCAGTCAACAGATGGACGATCAAAACGTAGGAAAGGATTGAGCGCTGATAAGGAGGTTCATTTTACACCTCACAATTCAATATAATAATATTTAAATTTTATAGTAGCATGAACTCATTGAAGTTCAAAAAGCAAAGTTCAAATTGTGATAAACAACTCATTGAAGTTCAAAAAGCAAAGTTCAAATTGTGATAAAGAACTCATTGAAATTGAAAAAACAAAGTTCAAATTGTAATAAAGAACTCATTGAAGTTCAAAAAACAAAGTTCAAATTATGATAAAGTTTCTGTTAGCACACCTTCGATGAACAAACATAATCACTTGTATCTCTGAATTTCCAAGCAATTTTCTTTCAGATTGTGATATATAATATGAAATAATATCATCAAGACAGATAAATATTTTTATAATTTTTAGGCCACTCAGATAACAGGTAGATTAATTTGCAATCAATGCGGTAAATCATATGCAACCACTTCAAATTTATCACGACATAAACAAACACATCGACCGTTGGATAGTCCATATGCGAAACAATGTCCAAATTGTGACCGTATCTACGTTAGTATGCCGGCGCTCAGGTACAGCAATATTAATTTTCATCCTACAGATAACATCACATTAGTTTCAGATTTCTAGAGTTTAATCTAGAGTTAAATCTAGAATTTATAAGAAACAGAATAACAAAATTTCATTTAAAGTTCTTCCGTAATTTTTACAGTGTTGTAGGAAATTAACATCATTTATTCCAAAGAATTCAGTTATAAATTAACAATCTTTGAATACTTTTTGTATCGATGATTTGTAGCATGCACATGTTGACACATAAAGCAGCACACAAATGCACGCAGTGCAGCAAAACATTTTCACGACCATGGCTACTACAAGGTCATATGCGTGCTCATACAGGTCAAAAACCGTACGGTTGTGCACACTGCGGTAAAGCTTTCGCTGACCGTAGCAATCTTCGTGCTCATATGCATACTCATTCCGGTAAATCTTTTTTTTCTTTTGTTCTAATTATTGATTTATGTTTTTGAAACCATTTTACGTACTTTTCAAAATCTTCAAGAGCTAAAATCCTCAATTTTTTGGTGAAGAAGATTAGAATTGTGAAGGAATGTTGCAAACAGTGCAATATTTAGTTGGGTCTAAATAAGTAGGATTAAGTAAGCTACAAGTAAGCAACTGTCTTTAAATTCTTCTCATTTTTGCATGATTTAAAGAACATTTTAACTAATAAATTATCATACGCTTCACTGTGCAAAGGATAATATTTATGTTGTCCTCTTCTTAAGAATTATCGACCAATCATTTTCTGTTTTTTTAAGCCAAAACAAGTAATTCACCCAATACAAAATCATAAATTGCTGGAAAATCGAAACATCTTCTATTCCTTTTCATCCCATTTCACTCTAATACAGTTTCTTTTTTTTTTATTAATGTCCTATTATATCGAAATTAGTTTTCAGTTCTAATTTAGAAATTGATTTAAAAAATGAAAAGATGTTGAAATCTTCCCTGGCTGAGCAACTTCATTATCTATTTATTATCGATAACTTCTTTTATATTAAGAATTTTTGTTGCAGGTATCAAGAAGTACGATTGTCCTGGTTGCGGGAAATTGTTTGCGCTGAAAAGTTATTTAAACAAACACATTGAATTAGTATGTCCTATACAACGTGCACTACGAAATCGACGTGTGACATCATCACAAACTTCGACACTGACAACATTGGAATCAACATCGGAAAGTGGTGCAATATGAAGCATCAGAACATTTGCATTTTTCACTTGCTAGTGTTAACGGTGATAAATATTCTATTCAAGATGAAAGCATGGAAGTGCAAAAACAATGAAACAGAAGCAGATTTTTCGTAAAAATTTTTCGCAAAAATAGCTAGAATTGCTTTAATTTGAGAAAAATTCAAATTTGAATGAGAGATAAACAAAATATCATAGAAAGTAAAATGATATTGAAAATAATAAAAATTCAAATAAACTACTAGGATTACACCATAACATATCATTCCTTAGATATTTTACATAACGTTATAAGGGAAAATGTAATGGAATCGGAAAAGACAATCCAGTATGAAATTCCTGATCATAAATCACACTTATCCATGCAACCATTCGTTAACGCACCGACAACAGCAAATAATACAAACGGCTTTGCTACTTATTAACCATAAAGTGATTTCTCTTTATCCAACGATCTCAGCTTTGGTATATCCATAATCACAGAGAATTTACCTATTTAGACGAGATTTCTAAGTGACTTCGACAGTTAGAAACACACTCCATTTCAATTACATCTCTATCTAGCACTTATTTGAGCCGTGAAAAAATCAACAACAAAAACATACCAGAAGGTATTTTATGTCATCGGAGAGAAATTCAGTTTCGAGTTTTGAATGGATTAGTTTTTTTTGTCATATGCCATTTGTCTGATGATAAGTCTAGTTATCAAACTTGAAAGCATTGGATTGCGTCATTAATGAACAAATTAAGAACTATTCTATGTTTCTGAAATTTTAATTAGTTTTGGCTTATCAAATATTTAACAATTGCAATAAAAGTCGAAATTCTGACGTATATTTCAACTAATTTCCAATACGAAATCTCTTTTTGCATTTTTCAAAAATTTCAAGTTTTCTGGATGAAATAAGTCGAGCATAAATATTTTGTTATGTAACTTACCACTTTTCAGGAAATCCCAGAACACATTTTCAAAACACAATAGACCGACCATATGATTTTTCGATGATTCTGAACTCAAATTATTTAGAGGCAACAGATAAAACCGACAAATATTATTAGAAGTTGCAATCAATGCGGTCAATGTATCAACGCACGAATTATAAAACTTGGATAACTTGCATTATGTCATAATTTCCACAACTTTTCAGTCTGAAATAATACTAACTACCAAATTATCCAAGTTTACCAATCTTTTAACTCTACCAAGTTTGATGTCCTATCTGATACATAGTGCATATTAGTATTTCAAAGGGAAGGATAGAAAAAGAACAGACCTCAGTGCAAGCGACTTCTTTTCAATCTTTTATTCAGACAAAAACACCAAGAATAACGCAGAGTTAACTTCGCAAAACAGAATACACATCACAAAATGATTGATGTGAGATCCAAAGAGTAATGATTTCTGGATCAGTTGTCCTTGTAAATTAAGAGATAATATGAAGAAGGTCTTCATTCGGTCCTCCATACAATACATTTCCGGAACACCTGTAATGGAGTTCAGCGATTTCATAGACAATAAATTGGATGCAATGATAGTGATAACAAAATTAGCGGAGATTACATTGCTAGCAGTGCTTATGACAACAATGGATAATCATGCTGCTTAAACAATTACTTGCTTTTGTGAGATCATTTTCCATGCTATGACACATTAAACTTTCTTAATATCGATTCCTTGAATTGATTTTCCTGGAATCCTTTGTAAAGTTCATTCAAAACTTGTACAACTACTCTTCATAGCATACTTTCAATTCGTTTCCATATGTTTTTTGAGTGAAAGTGAGAGGCAATGAGAGGCAAAATTTCTTACCTTTTCAATCTTTCAGTTTTCAACCTTACAACGATAGGCAATAAAAATTGTATTCAGAAGAGTTGCCAGTATCACTATTTTGCCAATTTTATCTTTTTTTTTTATCACGTTATTCTTTCATCTCTTACGGTCATTATGAAATACATGAATTTTAGATTTCATTGCCAGGATCTGAGCAATTAGATTCAAAATTTTTTATTGTCGAGAACTGAACATGATTTTTCACAGGCGAAATAATGATACCATAGTGAAGTATATCACAGTTAAGAATAGGGATTGTAATCAAAATTGAATTGATTCAAGAATCAAAAACTTCTGCAAAGTTTTCAGCTGTTGAATTCTCAGCTGTAATCAGAAGTCAGAATTGAAATGTTGATTCTAGAATTCTTCTGA
>JARVGP010000917.1:0-28280 GCA_029876185.1 Mansonella ozzardi | reverse complement strand
ATTATTATTATTATTATTATTATTATTATTATTATTATTGTTATTATTATTGTTAAATTACTAATCGATAACTTCAATAATATCTTTTATTATTTCTGTATTGCATGTACCATTATGAGTAATAAGTTGAGGAAATAACAATTTGACGTAAATTTGATAAATTTATCAATCTATCTTACTCTTAATCCTTCCAATATTCAATTTGAAATTTGTTCATTTTTTTCATTTTTAATTTAAATCATTTCAGATATTCTCTTTTACTTTTTTTCCACTTAATTATGATTGTATGTGAAAATATTCGAGATTATAGGTCTTGCATGGAATGCCTGTCTTTGATTGTTGATTGCTCTTTAGTCTGGTTATTTTCTCTACTTCTCTTAGATGTTTTTTTAAATGCTTTCCGAGGTAATTTTTCATGTATCCATTTATTACGGAAACTTTCCTTACATATTGATCATTCTGTGATAACTTTTCGTTCGTTTTGTTCATTTCATTCTTTTGTTTTTCTCTTCGAATATTTTTACTTGCAATATATTCACCCGGTAGTTTCTAATTTCTCTCACTGTTTCCGAGTATTCATTCATTCATTCATCCCCACATTATTGGGATGTCTTGAGAAAATAAACACGGGAAGAAAGGAGAAGAAGTAAAAAGATAAACTTTTAGTCTTCTTGTGGTTTTGCATTGATCAAATATTGAAACGATGATGTCGATATTGTTTTAACTTTTCCAGCTTATTTTTAGCATTTCTAGATTTTTGTATTTCAGTTCGGAAAAATGGCCGATTTAACATTGTCGACGGATGTCCCAAAAATTCCTCAAGTCGATATGATTAGTGCAACGAGTAAGTTACAGTTAGAAGCAGTCGATGTTCGAAATAATAGACCTAATTGGAACTCTTATTTAAGGTTTGTATTCAGTACTTTGTTATGCCTGTATGATAAATATATAGTTACATTTTAAAAGTTAACTTTTTAATTATGCTTTTAGAGTACCACAATTACACACAACACATATGTGTTATCGTGTTTTAATTGCACCTGCTTTCAACATATTTCAAAGCAACTATCATTCTGGATAGAAAGGAGAGTATTTTCTTTTTAGGCGTAGAAAAAATTATATATTTCTTAATTGTGAAAATGAACAAACTTTTTCTGATTCTAGTAGATCAAAAAAAAGCTGCAGCTGTGATAGTTGTAGTAAGGGAGCTTCATATATTCTGAGAATTCAGCAAGAACTTATAATATAAGTTATAAAGAACTTATAATTTAACTTATAATAGTTAAAGTGCACTGAAAGACGGAATAAGGCGCTACTCAGGATATACATATTTTTTATAAAATGATAGTGTAATGTATGCTCATTTTGAATTTTTAGCTAATCAGTACTAGCCATATCTTTTTTTTTATCTTTTATTGTTACAAGTTAATCACTGTTTTTCAGTTTTTTCTACTGGATTTTTGCGATTTACCTATTTTCTTTACCATCGAAGTTTTTTTCCGGGGTTTAATAATATGCACTTTACTTTGTTGTTTCTGTGAAGTATTAAATTTTGCCGTCCTCTTAGTGGTACATGAGGTAATACGCGAGGAACGGGGGAAAAGTGCTGTAATAAGAAGCAAAAGTGATACACGTTTTAAGTCAAATTATTAATTGTTTTAAGGTTAATAAATAGTCATTGTAGGAGTCAAATGATTGCCCAGGACGATTATGATTTTATAATATCATATGAAGCAACAAAAACTAAGCAAGATCGTGATGTCCTTTTGGAGAATAACAAGATGCAGTGTGCACGAACAGTGATCAATTTCATTACAACTGTTGCCAAAGATCAAAATGTTCGTTATATACTAACGTTACTGGATGATATGATTATGGTTTGTCATTTGTGTATTTCGTATTCTATCAAGATTTTCAATAATTTTTGTCTGGCGATGTATTTTCTCCAAAAAATGCAATAAACGAAAGTTTGCCGTGATATTCTCAGTTAGATAATTCACGGATGAGAATCTTTTGATAGTACCGCATTTGAGTTTAGCAAAAGAGACAGTGCTAGTCATTACTTTAATCTGTATTTAATCAACTGATGTAATTTGAGTGAAAGTGTAATATTGAAAACTTTGAGGATTATAAAAAAAAAGTGTCGTCATCTGGGAAAAAGAATTAGTAATGATTAATAACTTATTTCAGGAAGATAAATCGCGTGTAGAAATATTTCATAGCTATGCCCGAAAAAATAAGAACACCTTATGGTCATGGTTTTTAGGTATCTTGCAACGTCAGGATCCATTTACTGTAAACCAGGTTTGCATTTCAAATCAAACCTTAGCGAAGATAGTCGCAAATATTGTTAGAATACATAGTTGCACGCTTAATATAATATGCTTATATTGTCAATGATGTCTTGTCCTATTTGGAACTATGACATGGAAGTGTAAACAGTATATTTTGTAGTTTAAAATGACGCTTAGCAGTGTACATCTGAATACATGTTTGTTTGCATCTGCTAGCATTTTGTGATATTGTAGAACTAATCAACGGAAAATTCTGTGATTCATGTCTTTTTTAATGCTACAATTCATCGAAAGCATTTTTTACAGATGTCATCCATTTTGGCAAAATTTGCATGTTTTGGCATGACACTCATGGAAGGTTCTGATTTGAACTTTTACATTTCATTTCTCAAGAATCAGCTGAAGTCTGCAGGAAATGAGTATATCAATACAACAGCACGTTGTTTGCAGATGATGCTTCGGATTGATGAGTATCGGCATGCATTTTTAGCAATGGACGGCATAACAAGGTTTTTAAATAATTTTTTTTCTTCCATCATCTTTGATAAAACAATATAGGCATTATTGCTGCTATAAATATATGATGTTTTAGACATCGGAAAGTCAAAAAAACTTTTGCTAATTTTACAAATTTAATTTGACTTATCTTATTTTATCAATCGGCAAATGATGTTAACATTTTTTATGTTTGGAACGGAGACAGATAACAGTGGAAGAGCGTTTTTTTTAGAACGAGTTTTACCTCCTTTGTAAATTTTTTCGTGCATTAAGTAAATAACTTGAAAATATTTTAATTTTCAGTATTTTATCAGCGTTGAGTGGCAAAACTAATTTCCAGCTTCAATATCAACTCATTTTCTCTTTATGGTGTCTCACATTCAATCCAGCTATAGCACAAAAATTCCCGCATAGCGGAGCAATTCAGATTCTTGGTGATATACTTTCAGAATCAACTAAAGAAAAGGTAAACCGCATATTTTTGATACCTTTTTAATTCACTTTACAAAATTAGTTAATAATTTTTATTACTTGGTATGTCATAGTTTGGTACATGCAGTTGTTACTGGTTATTTTTTCGTAGGTCCATTTTGCAGTGACGTCAGTAATTTCTGTCATTTTAATTTTTCTTTTGCTTCTTTCTAAAAAAATAATGACATACAGCTCTGAAAATTATTTGTTACAGGTAGTTCGTATAATTTTGGGAACGTTTCGGAATATTATCGAGAAGATCGATGATCGTGATCTTGAGCGAGAAGCAGCTTTGCAGATGGTGCAATCCAAGACTTTGAAAACACTTGAATTATTGGACTCTAAGAAATTTGATGATACTGAGCTGAACGATGATGTTGAATTCCTCAGCGAAAAGTTGCATTCCTCGGTCCAAGACTTTTCTTCGTTTGACGAATATGTATCGGAGGTGTGTTTCAAGAATAAAGTACTGATGGTACTTCTTGCCGTACACTATTAATGAGTGTTATCGTTCCTGGTGAATTTTGCTCATAGGCTGGATAACTTGTTGGATTTTAAGGCAAATTTTAAAATGGCTTGAACTTTAAGATTCTTCTACTACTACTTCAAAAATTTCTCTTTATTTTATAAATAGGAACTGACATGTCACCCGAGTAAATAAAGAACGACTCAATTTATTTATTTCTCTTTTTTTTTGTTTTAGGTGAAATCAGGTCGACTGCAATGGAGTCCGGTCCATAAATCAGAGAAGTTCTGGAGAGAAAATGCATATAAATTCAATGAAAAAGATTTTGAACTTCTAAGGTAAATTTCCGGTTTTGCAGCAAAACATCAGAAAATCACCAGCCTAATTGTTTTTTTCCGTATTTCCAGGATTTTGATCAAGATTTTGGAAGTGCAGTCAGACACTCTATCTCTTTGCGTAGCAGTTCATGATATTGGAGAATACGTGAGGCATTATCCGAGAGGCAAAAAGTTTGTTTTTCATGTATTTATTTTTCTAGTGGAAGTATATGGAATTGCCTCAAGCCAAAACAGAATGATGCACCGCATCATTTCAGCAATTTCACGTGAGTCCAAAGAGTTGTTCTTTGAAGAGCCTGCTAAAATTTTAATCGTGTTTAGTAAATTAAGTAAGCGTGATGAAAAAGTGATCAGATATAGTAGTGTAATAGGATTCAAATATCATAAGAGAGCTTGCTCTTTTATCTTTTCTGTCATTTTGCTTACTTTTTTTTTCATTTCAGCAAGATTGAGCAACTACAAGGTAAGCAAGCAGTGATGAAATTGCTTTCGGCGGATGATCCGAACGTACGATATCATTCATTGCTTGCAATCCAGAAATTAATGGTGCATAACTGGGAATATCTTGGTAAACAGCTGGATGCTGACAATGCACTTACTGCATCTGAATGAACGTTGTGGAAGTGTATATATAGGTTATATTGTTCGTAGAGTAATTTGTTACGCACCATTTAGGTTTCAAATTGATGACCTTTAATTGACGTTACTTGAGATGTAGATTTTTCGTATGTGAAGTGCGTTCACGTAATTGATTCGTGATTAGTTGTATGATGTCGATACACTAATGCTTTTGAATCTTCCATGTATTTTATCATGATGCCTCAACATTTCCGTTCTATGTTTTATGATTGGCGAATTGCTTGAATAGATGACGAGTGCTGTCATGAAAGGGAAGAATAGTGTGAAGTATTCATTAATTAGGACAGGAGAAGTTTGCCGTAAGTACATCTTTCAGAAAAGGGGAAATATGTCGACTTTCTTGAGTTATGCAAATTTTTGAATGAAATAAAAACGGGAAGCATTCACTCACAATCATCAGATTACTGCTGTATGCATCCTTATATTAATTACTTACTATCATTCCAACCCATTCCGTTTGTCAGGAGAGGATTGTATGTTTAATATTTTCAGTTTTATTCAACTTTAGACAAACTAGCTTTCGTAAAGCAATCTATGATTAGTGTAGTCATGTTAAGTTATTGACAATAATTTGTAAAATAAAATAGTTTACTTGAAGAAAACCGATGTGACCAAATGTGTGTCCATATTGAAAACTGAGATATTTTTCATGTGAAATGGTTTTGAACTTGCTAAACGTTAAAAAGAACAATCAGAATGATCTGCATCTTCTCGCTTGTAAATATTCGAAAAAGTCAAAGACTACTAATGGATTGCGTATTAATACATTCATTTTATTATTAAAAGAATTGCAATTCAGACACGTATATGATGATGAAAAGACTTTCGCTAGAGACCGCCAATGCAACTGCGTTTTCACAAACCGAAGCATGTCCACAGATTACTATATGTAGCAAAAAATTTTTTATAACCATATGCATTTAAATTACAACAATGAATCGACAACAATTAAACAACATTTCTAGTGTCTTCGTCCACGTCGTACTTCCTTTGCTTTTGGAGGCAAAATAATGCCATCATACTGAAAAAAGTGAATGTCGACAATAGAGTTTGAAAGAAAAAAAAAAAAAACATTTCGGCAATGACAGTATATTATGGAACCACTCTGTTTACTCTCGGAGGGTATAGCCACTTAATGGATTCTTAAGAAATATGATTACTCACAATTCACCTGACAGTTGCGAAAGAGAGGTGCAGAAGGGAGCTACGGGAGAAATAATGATTAGAAAAGCTTCATCGATGTACGTCGCCATCCCAATAACGACATATTCAGTTAATGATGACGACTTTGAATTATTATGAAGAAATTTCAGCAGTCATCTCTAATAAAAGAGATGTTTCATCTAAGTTCAATCCCATTCAAAATAACATACCTTTTGTTGAAACCACTTTACTGCCTCCTCTTTTCCTACACGATGCGTATGTCCCACACATCCCCGTGCACGCCTACGTTTTGCAACTCGATGTCCAGCACGTCCGAGAACAATATAAAAGTCCATACCATAGATACCAATTAACGGATCATACTTAATTCCCAGATCAATATGTTCTTGTATTCCAAAGCCAAAGTTCCCAGTGTCCGAGAAATTTTCTCGATATAATTCATATTCTTTCACCTAGAAGTTCGAAAGAATTGATCCCGAAAAAAATATGCATAAATAAGGGGCTGGCCGTTATTCATTTCATGCTTTTATGCATATTCATCTTTCCAATTTAAAAAAATCAATAACATAAGAAAATCATAACGAATAGTAAATGCTTGACTCTATAACAAGCTCGCGTTATAAAAGCAATTAACAAAATCATCTCATAAAGTATTTACTGGCATGAAAAAAAGTAAAATCTACATGCCGAAATCAAAGAGTACGGGAAGTTATCAAGGTTTTCAAGCAATATGGATGCAAAACAAATGCGTGTTCGATTTCCAGCATTGGAGAGCTTCAGAAAGCGCAATAATGAAACATTAATAATCACCATCTTTCTGCTGAACTTCGTTGTGATGTCTACCATATGAATAATAGTTTAAAAAAGAACCTTCAAGCCACGTTCAATGATTTCTTCAGCTTTCGGACCTCTTACAGTACAGTGTACAGCAATTTTCTCGTTGCGCCGAATACCAAATGATCGAACGGTATATCGCGCCTTTGAAAATACTGGTGTCTGACCAGTAAGTTGCTCAAGTACCTAAAAGCATGGAAATATCACTTATATCACTGTTCACTTAAACTTCCGTGAAGTTTAAACTAATAGTAATAGTTAACAGCAACCACATGTAGTTTATTCTGGCACTCCAGAAATTAGGATATGGAACCTTTTTGTGTTTGGAGAATCTTCTTGACATATAGCATACCGAAAGTGACCGAATACCTACTTATTGCCCAGGTCAACTGTTAACCGTAAAGCTTCTAAACTTTAAGAATGCGTTATACGTCTATTACATTTGGCATCAGTAATAGGCTATGAATCACCTCTATTAAACACTAACATTATGCATTAACTGGTGCGAAAGTAATAATAATCTGCGCAATATAATCGCAGACAAACATTATCTAACTTACTGCTTAGGATTTTTTTTTCCATCAATAATTTCTAGAGGAAAAAAGCTAAAAGGATACCTTAGCAGCACGTGTAAGCCTATCGCCTGATTCACCAACACAAATATTTAAGCAAAGTTTTTCAATTTTCAACTCCCTCATTGGGTTGGCCGCCTTTTTCTCTCTGATTTCCGCAAGCTGCTCCGCCTTGCCCATTTTTCACGTTACCTGAAAAAAGAAATCGAAATATCCTGAGAACGGACCAAAAAAAAATCACACATGGTAGAGAGTAACAAGAAAACATTGCAAGATTACATAGCAAATTATATACCAAAAAAATATAAGAAACGTTTAAGAGCTGCAAATAAAAATGTGAACTTCTGAACTGAAATGGAATATGACAATGAATATAGTAGTCTACTGGAAAAATAACACAGGGGAAACCCATTTATTCATCACAGAATTAGGCATGACTACTATTCATATGTTGTGGCGAAATTAAAAAAGGTATATAATTGTTCCAAAATCGCTGTAAGATTAATATTTCAACAATGGATGCATTGCCTACTGCTAACAACATTTTGACGGTGTATATAGAATAAAAACAATGTAACATTTCACGTTACACGAAATTTAAGAAAAGAAATCAATCGATTTGGATTTTGAAATTTCAACTTCAGAAAAGTTATTCTTTCGTTATTTTTGCATTTTTCCCATAATAACAATTGTTTAAATCTTTTAGGCCATTTTTTACAACAAAAAAAAAATTTTCTACACTTCTTGAACTGGTCACTAAGACAATTGTCCACCAATAGGAAGAGTAAGAATCATTTATAGGTAAACACCGTCACGTCAAACAGACGTAAATAAATGTTGAACGAACATACAAACTTCCACAAACACAGCATGAAGTACTGCTACACAACTCAGCCCTTTCAGTTGTTCCTATCCATATCGAAAATAAAAAATGCGGGCGACCCATTTTAACGCTGTACACTCTGATCGATTGAAGTGCAACGATTCTGAAATCTCATTAATTACCTTATCGAAGTTTTATTTTATTTTTTCTGCACTCCTTGAGCTGGTCATTTATAGGTAAGGTCCGTCACATCAGGAAGATATAAGTAAACGGTGAGTGGAAAACACAAACTTTCACAAACACGACATGATGCACCCCAACAATTTTAGTATCTTCGCATTCACCATCTTTGATTTACGTATGAAAATTTAGAATAAAGCGTAAATGATTCTATTTTTCACATATATGTGATCATGTCTAGCACACAGAAATCACAATTAAATCGCTTTAAAATGACTTTTTTAAAACCTCAATTTAAAATAACTTAATTTCAAAATTAAGTCATTAGTTAAAGTTCAAAATGACTCTTTGGATGTGTATTTTCTGAATGATTTGCTTGTTCTTTCAATTCTTTCATTTGACGGTATAGGCTTGAAAACTTCGCATGTTTCATATAGTATATCAGTCTAACCTTAACGGAAATTTGCCATAGCTGAAAAAATTTTTCAAATTAATACATTTCACATCTCAGATGCAGAACACAACTGCATCCTAGACCATGACATGTAATTCAGATACTAGCATAGTCCTAGAAGCGAAAGTCAAAACACTACCTTGGAAAATCTGTAATAATCGAAGACATTTTTTCTTTTCTCTGTAAAGCTTTCTATGTAAAGCTTATCTGTTAAGCAATCACCTACATGTGCTGATAAAATGACATCGAAAAATATGTTCGGTAAATAGCATATTGTCGAAATCGGAACTTTTCATGTTTGCATGAATCACATTTGCTATTTTTGGAAAGTTGGAATTTTTTCGATGAAAAAAATAATGAAGATTTGCATTTACGTTTTCATTGATTTACTTTAATGGAATTGCTTTCCTTTTTTTCTTTTTTCAGTATTCATGCTAACTACGATAATTGAGAAGGCGTTTGTTCGGGCAGTTCGTGGAGAAATAACGGATGAAGAAGCTGCTGATCAGATTGCTGATTCAATTTGCGCTGATTCTTTCGCGAATAATGTCCAGGTATTAAAATTCCTCCCTTTATAATTTTTATTAACTGTGCATTATTAGTCGTAAATGAAGTTAGCATTCGTTACTTCTTTTATATCTGCTTTAATTCTTTCTTCATGTGGGAAAACATATGCATGAAGTTTGTTTGTGCTAGATGTCGCATAGGTGGTACAAAGAAAACATCATTCCTGTCTTAAGTTCCACTAATATTAATGACAGTTAATGACTTTTTAATTTACATTTGTTGGATTTTGCAGAATTACGTCAATGGTGATGTTCAACACAGTGTTAGCAATAATGGAAAGATGTAAGTCATTACCACCTAGTTCAATTTTGATTCAACTTAGCTTTTGATTCATTTGCATCCAATAGTTCTACATATCACACTTCTATAAGCCTTTTTATAAAAGTGAATAAATCCCTTATATTGTTTTATCATGTTTCATAAAATATTGAATAGTTTTCCAAATTACATAGTTAGCGTTTGCCATTCATGCTTACTAATAAAATTTTTCTTCGGTGATTCTGCCTCATTCTTAACGCTTATCAAAAATAAGTAAATGGTTACCATAAATAACTAAATATTTAAATTTTTTACTTTAGGCGATAGAGCTTAAAACTCCGTTTTTGTAATGTGTTGTTAATCGCATTAGTGTTAAATTGACAAGTCATATTTATTTTTAGGGATATTTCTGCTAATTTGCAGCCACCATGTCAACAGCAACAGCAGCAGCCGAAGGTACTCGGTACTATAACTTTGGGTGATTTGCATCCTGCACAAATAGCACAATTTCAGGTGAGTTTGTGATTTATAATTATTTTTGTTGGAAGATTTTGAAAATTTTTAAAATTTCTTTTTTTGCTTCTGTGAATGAGGATTAGTTTCATCAGTTATTTTCAATATACCGGTACAAAAGACTGATAATTCGGGAAGAATATTTTACAGACGAACACAAAGAAAAAGTAGAGGATGATGTGAGTTTGTCTGTGAATTGACTATCTGTTCTGCCTCATTATTTAGCATGAAAGTGTTTGTCTTCAATAATACATTACAGGACCAATGCGTCCTTAAGCTATTCTCTCAAGAACATATGTGTGATGCTCGAATGCTCCGTATGTCTGTCTTTAGTTGTAGCTCGGAATTGAACTGGTGACTTTTTTCATATAGTATATATAATTGTACATTTCCTTTCAGCAAGCGTTTACAGAAGCTAGTAAAGGATTAGCTTCATCAGTTGTTTTCAATGTGCCGGTACAAAAGATTGATAATGCAGAAGAATATTTTACAGATGAAGACAAAGAAAGGCAGGAATTGATGTATTTTTTGAAACATCACTCCAGTGGATTTCGTTAATTTGCTTCTTTCAAATTTAGTCTTTATTTTTATATCGGACATTATGGTCCGAAACCAAATATGAGAACTGATTTGATTCCCATTGTTCTTCTTTTGAAGTAATAATTACTGCTTCGAAGTAATGCTATTTATGCTAGAATGGAGATGACTTTGCTTTTTTTAAAGGATCTCAAACTCAAACATTTGCTCAAGTTTCAGTTACATGTATAATTGATTGTGTTAATCAAGTCTTCATTTCTTGCAGATGTGCTCTTCTTCAAGAACTAATAACTGGTCAGCGCCCATTAATGTTGCATCCCTATGTATTCCTTCTTAACCGAAGGTTTAAATGGACTGATATTGCTGTTCCCATAACGGAGACTGATAAGTTGGTTTTTTTTTATCCGCTTCTATAGCTTAGAATTTTCGAAATAGAATTTAAAATATTTCATGGTTAGGAATATTATGTTTATCTATTATCCGAAAAAAAAATCCCATCTTAATGTTCAAGAAATATTCAGCTAGTTACTAATTATCAGATTTCGCGTTTATCGGTTGAACCAAGCACGTAATTCCCGATGCTATTACCGTTGTTCAGGGTGTGAGACTATGGCAAAAGAACTCGGTGATCCAATTGCTCAAATAAAACTTGCTGAGGGTTATTTTTAAATCTTTTCTTTATATTTTAAAAACAAAATTTTTGCTTTAACTTATGGAATAATTCAGTTACTTATAGAATAGTTTCGGAAGTTAATTAGAGCGCGCGCGCGAGAGAGAGACTGGCTTTAATATCAAACTGATATTTCAGTGTTGTTTTTTTTTTCATTGCAGGTCATTTGGTAGGTGATGTTAATCCAGTCCACAATTCGAAATGTGAATTATTTACATTTTCCAACATTGTCAACCGACAGTTTGATAGAGAAGCTCGTCTTGATGTCTACAATGGAATTATGAACCCAAAAGAAGCTTGGAATAGAGTTGGTTTGCAAAAAGCATTTGGATATCGTAAAACCGTGAATCAGAAGTAATAGATCGGCTGTGTGAAGTAACTTTAGCAATAAAAACTGGACGATTCGAATTGAGTTAATTGAGTAATGTTTGCATTCTCTGAACAAATGGTGGTTTCATTATCTACAAGGATTTATCATGAATTTATTTTAAATAATATTTCACTCCTTCCTTTCATTTTAGGGACGGTTACGAGCTCTGAGGGCAGAAAGTTTGGCACCCAAAGGTTTACTAAATGCAGATGAATATCCTACATGGGATACGATGAACAAAGTTATCATGAAACTATGGAGAAGTGCTGTCAGTTTATTTTTACGTTTTTTTATTCATTTTCCATTCGTTATACCACATATCAATGATCAATTTCAACTGTTTGTCATTTTTTACAATATGCGCATTATTTTACTTTTGAGTGTAATATCAATAGTAAGTACATGAAGTTTATTTAAATAAACACATAGAAAAACTTGCTTAAGTAAATCCTTGCTCGGTATTTGAGACTAGGAGAGTTCATCTTAATTTCAAAAAGTTTTAGTTAGAGTTAAATTCTCTAATCTTGACTAGAATTAAATATAGTTTTAACAAAAGTACACTTGAGGGGATGCTTGTCCATTATTTCTCTCTGTTAAAGAGGAATATGCAGAAATACGGGAAGCTTTTTCCATATTTTTATTTTACAACAATTGTTTGCATTAAAACATTCTATATATGTGATAAGACGATTTAAGACACCGTTGCAGAAGCGGGCACACGATGCTGGCATCGAAGGTATTGATCGAGTTGGTAGCAAAGATTGGTGGCGTAATATTCCACCACCATCTGCTACACGAAGAGGTATAAAAAGGGGAAATTATGAAGCTTCCAATTATGATTTCCGAACTGAAGTAAGGTAATATATATTAGTTTTTTTTTTTACATATTAGTTTTTAAGGTAATATATCTTAGCTCTTACATCAGTTTTTTTTTTTTTCCTTTTACTTTTTATCAGCATATTAGATTACTGTTATTATTAGGAGTAATCTAATGGAGTAATCTAGATAGTGATAAAATTTCACTCCAATTTTCATTTAAAAGAAGAATAGGATGGTCCAGATCGGAAATCACATTTTTGTTGTTTTTTCATCAGTTATTTAATTTACTTTAATAACAGTTTACTTTATAACTTTTTCGATGGATTTTATAACTTCTATTTAATTTTTATGGCAAGGGTTAAAAATTTCATTTGGCTTTACCACACTTTATATTTTAACTTTAAATAATTTCAGTGGTGAAGTTGCCGAGCTCGATGATGATGGCGACCAGTCGTGGTATGATTTTATATTAATCTTAAGAGTAATGTTTTCAAGATTTATTTTTTTATAATTTATTTTAGAGCATTTTTTCAAAATTTAATTTATTTCAAAGATATGTGCATATCAAATGAATCTTCTTAGTTGATGCAAGTGGCATATGCCGGCTTTGAAGCATGTTCATTTTTAGATTGTGTTTGAAGTATTTGAATTCATTTTTAGATTGTGTTTGAAGTATTTGAACCGAAATCTGATGCACTTTGTTTTTGATTTTATGATCTCGCTCAAGAATTCATTCGTAATTTAAGAAAATAGATATTTTTTTACAGCATCTCAGTGGCTGCTAGTGGTGGTGAAGACGGATGTATTGAACTGCTGGATGTGGTCAGTGAAAGCGAAATTTATACTACGGATCAAGAACCAGCTCCTTCTGTTTCCTTCGAAAGAGATGGTATTGTGCCGGAGCCACCAGAACAAATTTCATTGTTTTCTAATAGATCTGTTAGTGAATTTTTATGTTTTTATACTGTTTCAAATCACTTCAAATTGCTCGATTCAGCAGTTTTATCTCGGCAGTTTCTAAAGGAATTCATCGAAGCAAAATTCACTTTGAATGTTGTCATAATGGGTGATGCGGTAGTGGAAAATATTCAGGAATTCATAAGCTTACAAATAAAAAAATTCTTTTTTGTTGGATCTTGTTAAATATGTGTTATAGCAGGATAATCACATCAGCTTGTCTGTATTACCTGATGGTGATGAAAAAACAACAGATGCTTTCGTGCACAGCACTGAGGAAAACAATGATGTACAGTATTATCTGCTGCAAGGTTATGATGATGACGGTGATGATGATNTTAAATATGTGTTATAGCAGGATAATCACATCAGCTTGTCTGTATTACCTGATGGTGATGAAAAAACAACAGATGCTTTCGTGCACAGCACTGAGGAAAACAATGATGTACAGTATTATCTGCTGCAAGGTTATGATGATGACGGTGATGATGATAATAACGATGAAGGTGATGATGACGATGATGAAGATGACGAAAGAAACGATGATGATGAAGATGACAATGATAATGATGTGGATATAGATAACATTGATCAGGTCAATGTTGACAATGTTGATGATGAAGTGATGCGAGAATACAACGACGTCTTAACCGAAGTGGATCGACTTGAGCGAAGTTCGTTACTGTAATGTTCTTTCATGGGAGGGAACAGAATAAAGTACGGCTGTACATATTTTCTAAACAGTGGACTGGAGAATCATGCCACTGCGCGATATTAATGCTAAGGGGTACTAATGATTCTGAACACAGTAACTTACACAGAATTATTTTTTTAATGGCTGAATTATTTAAAAAATAAATCAGTGTATTATTTTTTATTCTTATTTTGATACAGATTTCCCTAAGAATACTTATGACTAATTTTAGAAGCTATTGCTGCAACTGAAGGAATGATGGAGCATCGGAGAATGGGTGGGGGTCATATAGTCGAGCAGCGGCAACGTGATGAATCTTATGAATTACGACGAAGTATTCAGCAGGTGCCACTGCATGAGCATGCCGTAGCTTCGTCGCAGCAATTCAACACTACTTTCTTTGCAAATCGTAAACTGTTTGCAGCAATTGAGAGTTTGACACGTACGCTAAATACGGACCATTCGCGACAGTTTCATCAGGAAATGTTGAAAACAGCGGTAGAATTGTCAAACAGTTATGCTGCGCAACAACAACAACAATATGCCGCAGCAACGGTAGCCTCACAACGCAATGCAACCGTTGAGCGTCGTAATATGGCTGCAACATCGAGGCAGCATAGTGATTATGAAGATGTCGAAAAATCGTTCGGTAAAACAATAGGAAGGCGACAAGCAGAAGCAATACCTTTACGAATGTGGCCACCCAAGAAATGATCAAAGTTCGAATAGAAGGATTGTTTAAGTTGATCGAAATTTAGGCACTAATTTTTGAGAAAATACTTGCAAAATATTGAAAAAATTTGTTTTTTGACGAATGCTGTAGAAGTGCTGTAACATTGTTGTGATTACGTCGCGAGATCATTTAATGTATCCTTTCTAATAGGTGTAGAATTTTCAGAAAGTTTGATTCTTCAAACGATAGGATTGAACATATAGTAATGCTAAATATGATTGATACAGAAAATAGATTTTCGTGACGTGGTATAATGATTCCTTATCAACTGTTTAGTTTTTTATAAAATCGGTACAGAATTAGTACAGCTCTGATATGTATTTAGATTCCCAAATTCTCATGTATATGTTGCCTCGGTTTGTTGTATTGTATACATTCATCATATTTCCTGTTCATATTATTTGATTTTTTATAGGAATATGTGCCAAAATCATCACTTTTCTTGCAATCAAAAATGCATGTTGTGAATGTTGGAGGTGTAGTGTTGAAAGACGAAGTTTATTAGCTGGTTTCTCGTTTAAAGCACTGAAATCCTATGTAGTAGTTTTTCTGATGTTGGACATTCACAGATGTTTTAGCTTTATAGATATTTTCGATTTTGATGGAAACGAAGGTGTCTAAAACAATTAAATGAATACTTCATCGCTAAAGTCAATTGTAATCCATTGCTAAAATTTGTTTCTGTCCTCGTCATTGTCATCTAATAAAGAATTGTTTATTTAGGCAAAATTCCCGGAAATTTTGCTCCTCGAAATATTGCAATCTGAGTATAGTCATTTATTTCAGGTACTAATCTGATTACAGAATCAAAATTTCTAATACAAATTTCTGATATTAATTGCTGTTCAATGAGTCAGAAACACTGGTTCCTAAAAATCCTAATCTTATGTTTTACCTCTTGATATGTGGAAAAAATCAGATACTCATCGTAATATGAAGTTATGGTTGTTTTTCTGTTTTCTTAAAATGTACGGAAATGAACAATATTATGAGTTTATTGAATTTAATGAACAGTATTATGAATTCACACCGAAAACTTTAAAAAATCTTGCTCTCACTGGGATTTCATTTTCGAACTTGAATGGGAATAGGAGGTGAGGTGGATGTATTTAGTTTCACTTTAGGTAATTTTATTATTCACATATTCAGTTTAGAGAATATGTTGCAGAAGTGTTTTATAACGGATTATTTAATAGTTTCTTCTGCTAAAAGATTATTTTGAAATTCTCTTTTGCAAAATTCAGTATCGAAATTTCCTGCAAATTTATTGATGATACAGTCCTTGTTTAATTCGGATAAACCTTACTATATTGGTTAATTTTTTCATTATTTTTTTGGCCATTACTTTTTTTTTTGTTTGCGTTTAAACTTGAAAATTTTTTCAAATTTTCACAAAAATCTTTTATAAAGTTCTTTAACTGATGTGTTTCAAATTAAATTCCTTCAAATTCAACAATCCATAGAAGAGTATTGCCCGTTGTTAGTTGTGGAATCACCCGAGCAAATGATGTATACGAAAAAATAGTTGCAGTCCTACTAATGAGTTTTTTATTGATTTTAACATTGTTTACTGTTTTAATCTTGTTGACATTTTATAAATGAGCTGTGGTTTCTTTTCCTTTTTTATATGCAAATAATGTTAAAAAGATTCCGCATGACAGATTAATTCTACGCTAATGATATTCGAATCCTGCTTAGTCCAAAAATAAATTTGTCAATAATTTTTAAAATTAGTGAGGGAAACAGTTTGTTTACAAAACATGCATGCCAGCATGCATTATTTATATTACATTTTAACATGCATTACCATAAACTATCTTTGTTATTAAGCAACAATATCTTTAATTAGCGAAATAATTGAAAAGATTATTTGATAATTGCCACTGTATACTTTCAGATTAGCTTATCTATGGTATGTTGCTGTAAAGCTATGAATAATATTCAGATATAAATCCTACAATATTTGGGTATAAATTCCACAGTGGATGCTAATAGATGCTAATAATAAATATAATCCTAATTAATATGTTCGACATTTTTGTGTTTTGACAATTCCTCAGATTTATACGGTTTTTGAAAAGATTTTCTTAATTTTTTCAACTATGAAATGTTGTCTGTAAATACAGTGTAATATCTTTTTGAATATATCATTGATAAGTTTTGCCAAAATGAATATGACTTAAGGGAATGAAATTTGATACGTTTTAAATTTCATAATTTCATCTCTCAATGCCGTAAAACAAAAAGGACAAAAGAAGTGCTTTGCAATCAAATATGATTTATAGAAATGAAGGTCTCAATTCCATAAATCTATATATTTTTGAATTTCAAATCCATCAGCATGAAGTATCCTGAAATAATTCGCTGAATCAGCTATATTCCATATATTTCTTTCGCTGACTGTTATTTCTTCGGACCAAAAACAGTGGTTTTGATCCGTATAAAACTCGAAATAATTCCTAAAAAACTGTTGAAATTTATTCTAATGGAGAAGGTCTACTACAGCTAATTATTCATTTCAAATCTAAATTTTACCAATGAAAATTAGAAAATAGAAATTATTTTTTCCATGCCATAATATGAATCAATTATGAATTTATGGAATTAATAATTTTTGATTCGGAAAATGATTGCATATATGGAAATATGACTGATTACCACAGAAGAGCAAATATCGAATAAGATAAATAATGGACCGAAAAATCAAAAAAAATATACCTCAATTTGAGTTACAGCAAATGGAGCAGAAGGGTTCAGCTCTCCAGCACTTTTGCCATACATTAATAAAATACAAAGAAATGTGGACAACCAAGCGATCATCGTAATAAAACCTTAAAGTTTTTCATTTCAAAGTTTCAGAAATATCAATAAAACAATCAACAAATGACGCATGGATTAAATGCCAAATGCAAATTAAAATAGAAAAAGACTTGGCGACAAAATTTAAACTGCCCTTTACTTGGGATATAAAAAATTTATAGATAAATTTCATGATGAGAGGGTTTTCAAATTGCCAACTAACAAAATTTTTGATTTCTTTTATTAATAGAAAAATTTAAAAGGTTGGAATTAGGAAAAAAAAAGACTTTTTTGCACAAAAAGCGCTTTTCCATATAACAACATAATAATCAAAAATATCATATCAAAAATTAAGCGACAACATAATAATTGCAAAGTAGAATATTAGGATTGCGTCTATAAAGCCAAATTGCTTCAAATATTACTGATCTAATACATATCTCTGTCATCTAAACTCTCGCCATTTTCTTATGAATATGTCTAAGCATTTTCTAAGGTTTTATACTTAATTATACGCTCATTTAATACGATGTATCTATCACTATCCAGCTTTGTTTCACTCCTGGTAAATATCATGAATTAATTGTCATTTTAACTTTACTAATAAAGCAAGCTATCAAGGGATAGAATGTCAAATTATCAAAAGATAAAACGATTAATCATTAAAGAAAAGATTATGGTAACTTACACAGTAATTTCCTAAATCCGATGAAAAAAAAAGCAATATATTCAAGGCATATTACTTTTTAAAAGTAAAGATATCATCATTTTATCACGGTTGATTTCCTCATTTCAGTGTCATAGCATTTTTTGAACTATTTCACAACAATGACATCATCGTTTCGATAATCGAGCATTAAAAGCAATGCTATAAAAGAATACAATATGTGTCGGCATAAACAAAATAAGCATTAATTAATTGGCTTCAAATTAATAAATACTTCAATTAACTCAAAAGTAGCCAGAGTAATTTGGATAGCTTAAATTGCTACCGATTTAAATGATAAGGAGCTAATTAAAACAAATGATTAGATGAAAATGATAAATTCCATTTGAAATTGTAAGATGATGAATTCTTGATAATAGGAAGACTTATCTACTAATTAAATCTCTTTTACGAACACACAACTTTAATGTCATCACATATATTAAATGACATTTGAACTTTTGTGTTAATTTTCTGCATCCCTAAAAAAAGAAACAAATATTTTTTGGTAAATAGTCTTTGAAAATTTTGTCACATATATTGAAAAGAAAAAATTAAATGATGGTAAATTTTTAACTCGAACATAAATAAACAAAAATTAATAATCACTGCCTGTTTGAAAAACGTCTGTCATCCATTACTCCTAATTTCTTTTTTTATTTTTGAAAAAAAATTAATTCAAGTTTAATTCCAGTGAAAATGGTCTACAACTCTATGATAGTATTTCTACGTTAGAATAATGACTCAACGACACCGCTCTGCTAGAATTGTTGAAGCGTTCGGAAACATCAATGGATTTATTTTCATCTTTTATTAAACTGTTATAACTTGCACTTATGGCACATTGAAATTCAATCAAGCATTAAATTCCTGAAAGCGCTTACAATACTATTTATTCATTTTTCGTTCTTTTTTCTTCTGCCAAGGATTAGCTAAATTTAAGCTAAAAAAAGCTGACTGAAATGAAAAGAATATGGAGAAGAAATTTATATTTAATTAATTGCTATTCAAATATATATATAAATAATTTCTAAATAATTGCCATTCAAGATAATACATATCTCTGCATTTAAGCTCTCACTACTTTTTTAATGGGCATGCCCAAGCACACGCTCATTAATATTTGAAATCTTATCACTATCCAGTTCTGTTTTACTTCCGGTAAGCATTATGAATTAATAGTCATTTTGACTTTATTAATAAAGAAAGATATCAAAAAATAGAATATCACAGGCCAGTAAAGCTCATTTTGAATTCCCATGTCATAAATCTTCCAAAACAGTCATTTAAATGAATGATTCCTTAATCCCATAAAATGAATTAAATTAAATTTGTAATAACAAAATTTCATAATTTTGCTTATGAACTTCTTACATTATTATTTCAAATTCATGTTTGTTTTTTCAAGAAGAAATATTGGTCGATTTAATTTTAGTAAAAACAGATCTAATTAGCAAGTGAAGTAAATGTAATCATTCGTAGTATGCGATGTTTTCCTCGTTTGACTTTCATGGTGTGAAAATTTATTGAGTGCAAACAGTTTTAATTTCAAATTAATGACGATTTATGTACAAATTCGATTTGCTAAATTACTGATGAACGATGCTCAAATTTTGGCGCTTAACATACAACTTGTTTTGACGCCTGCCACATATAAGCTCTTTTGATATCTACGTCCACCGCATCGTTGTAATCGGCGTTCTATTGCTCTTTCAATTTTGTTCTGTGAAAAAAAAAAACAAAATTACTGGTTCATTTCCATGGAAACATAGAATTTTGGGCATATATTTCTACCTAACCAATTCTATGGGCAGTCGCCAAAATGGATGAAAAACAAAGAAAAAAAAACATTTTGAAGACACTGCATTGAATATTTATTTACAAACTTTATAGTCGATTTCGAAGCGTAGTTAGAAAGAATTCGAAATTGATATAATGGCAGCTTTTTTCTTGTTTATTGTAAATGAATAAGTACTAACAAATTATGACTAGAATTTTCATCGATTCGACGTCTTTCTTGACTAATTATGTTGTGATTATGTTTTTAACAGAGTTGAATCCAGAGCCATCATTTCTTTTAAATCTTTTAATCTTTTGTCTGAACCTTCTTTTATCATTTTATTTTTATCACAGGATAGGAAAAAAGAAATGTTTAGGTCTTTTATTATTGCAATATATATAAGGGAAAAATAACAAGAAATAATTAAAGATACCGAAATTTTGATATTCCTGAAATGAAATTTGAAAAAGTGAAATGTGAATATTTGAAAAAGCTTAAGTCAATAAACATATTTTGACGCAGAAATTTTGAAAGGAGTAACTTATATACTTGTTGATGATTTAACGAATTGGACTTGGAATGTATAGCTAATTGTAGCTTTTATTACTGCCCAGATACCAATAGAATAGAATGACGTACGAAATATGTATTAATATAGCGGATTGAAAAGTAGAATTAAGGAGAAATGCGACGGATTTGTCAGAGAAGTAAGCATTTGTTATCGAGGAATGTGTAAAGAGATTTTTTTAACAATCAGGCGTTGAAGAGCTTTACAAATTGACAGTATTCTTGCAATTATAAGAAAAATTAACATACAAAGTTGCTTTTCATGGTTGCATCCAAGATTTGTACTTAAGTTTTTACAGTTTAGTTACCGAATGTACGGAAATCAGAGAAAAAACATTTTAGACGATTTGAAGATTAGATGGCTGACTCATGATGTTATGCATGAGAAAACGCTTGTTGCTCGACAGTAATAATTGTAAATACAAATCATTTTATGATGTAATTGCTTTGGTTTTTTCGATAACAGGTGGTGGTCCATTTATTTTGATAGGATCAGATGCAAAGAATTCTTCAGCATGCTCATAATCCGGTCGCTTTTTTCGATTTGTCAACTGAAAATATGATTTATGATTTAGGAAAAACTAAAAGTTTTTGTGAGATGATTCAGGAAAAGTTTTAGTTTTTTTTTTTTTTAAAAATATTCATATAGATGTCAAAATATGGCTTTTTTTACATTCGCATAGCGGAATTTAATTACTTATTTACTTAATTATTAGTAGTTCCTCATTCATTTTTAAGTTTTTTTTTCTTCTTTCGTTCGAAACTTAGAAGATATGAGAATTAGAAGCAGACCACATATTGTACTTGTAAATCAGATTCCCAATCATATCGTTCATCATAGCTTACATTAAACCGTTTCATTACTTTAAGGAAGCATTCATGAATCATCGTATAATCCGGACGATTGTAGCAATTTAACATTCGTAAATGTAATACTATTGGATGTAATTCTTCTATAAAAAAGTCAAACATATTCTTCTAGCTGCTTTTTTTGGAAAGATTAATTCGGTCATTTTGTATGATAGAATTTTCAACTGATATTATTGTTTTCAAAAGTTAATTTATTTGGTTTGAGAATATTTTATTATGAACAGATTTTTAGCAAAATATTTTCTTAATTTAAACATTTTGGAAACTAATCAATATAAATCTCTCGAATTCGCTTAAATCTTTTTCCCTTTGACGATTTTCCGAATCAACTAATATTTTTTAAACCTTCCAAATTTTTCCAATTTGTCTTCGAATTTTTTTCAAAATTTCACACTTTTTAATCAATGAAAAGAAATATGATAGAAACCTGGAAAATGATGCAATAACTCTTTATCATTTATATTCATTTTTTTAATTTCCAACCGTTTCTTATCTCTTTCATGTTGCCATGGTAAGCCGCAGTGCATTTCAATCAGCATATATATCAGCGACCAAATATCGTCCTTGCGTCCCTGCAATTCCTATCATCTTTTTTTCAGGCTCTTCACTTTGTTGTCAAAAATTTTCTGGAAAAATGAACATTCTAATGAAAATTTCTATTATCATGTGTATTTGCAAGTAAATAAGTAACACGAAAATGGAAAATAACGAAATTTAAAAAAGGATGGATTTAATAAATAAAAATTAATAATTAATTAGTTTAGCACAATGTAGAAGTATGTAACTTATCGACTGATTGAAAATTTCAGTTTACTAAAGTATCATTTTTCCTCTGTCCGTTTTAACCTGCTCTTTCTTCTCGTGAACTGACGGGGAGCAGTAACGCATTGTACCACGAAATTCCACGGAACGACGAGCTCGCCGCGCAGTCCAATTACCTTTGCACTTTTCAAAAGCATAATTGCTGAAAAATTTTTGCTACAGTCATGTATTTAAAGCTTTTTAAATCGAGAGATATTTCACTTATTTTACAACTAACTCGAGTAATTTATTCTAGTCATCTTTGCTTTATTAATTGTTCAAAACTTTCCTCAATATCCCAATTATTTTTCAATTCTTTTTTACCTTTGCTTTTTTAAAAGGAAAAAGAATTTTCAAGTTAATTTGAAAACTAAACGCATAATAATCACCGTGCTAATCCAAAATCTAAAATGTGAACACATCGTGCACGTTCCGCGTCAGTTTCATGTCCCATCAAAAAATTAGCTGGTTTAATATCACGATGAATAAAACCGACGTCATGTAATAA
Source organism: Mansonella ozzardi (assembly GCA_029876185.1). Taxonomy (NCBI): domain Eukaryota; kingdom Metazoa; phylum Nematoda; class Chromadorea; order Rhabditida; family Onchocercidae; genus Mansonella; species Mansonella ozzardi. The sequence continues at coordinate 5,398 of JARVGP010000917.1, read as the reverse complement.
TTTAATACTATACAGACACTGGATACCAACACGACTCCATGACTTCACCGAAAGATGTTCGTTCGGACAAGTTAACTTAATTGATCATTCATTCTTTTTTCACTCTTTCGTTTCTTCATTTTGTTAGCAAAAAATTTATGCCAAGAAATAACTTTCAAAATATCATTTGAAAAATAAAAAAAAAAAATGTTACCATCAAAAAAAGCGTCTAAAAATTTGATAATTTAAAACGAAAGAAATTTTTTCAATATGTTATTTCTTCTATTTGAACAGCTGATTAAAAAATGAATGAAATTTTGAAATTCGCACACTTTTTTCACATATTTACAATGATTATTGCAATTAGCAGGGAGTTTTCCACTATTCCAAAAAATTGTTATAACTTATTGAAATTTAATAATTTCTATCTTTCACTGACAAATTTAGAACTGAAACAATTTGTTTAGGAATTGAATTACAATCAATTGCTTAAATTAATTGATAACAATAAATCACTTATTTTTGCAGGATTAAAAGAATAAAATGAAATATAATTACTTTAAGTGTTCGAAGATTTTCACCAAGTAACGTAACAATCATATACGAAAACTTTTTATGTTTTGCAGCGTGAAACAATTCTACCACATGTGGTTTCTCTCCATCACGATTCAGAAAATTTATTATCATAATCTAAATTTTTTATTGTTGAAAAAGTTTAGCAAACTGATCTAAAATTACAATTTCACAAGCGAAACATTATAGTTGAGTACTTGTTTGTTACTCATGTAGATTTGTAAGCACAAGTTAGAAAATCTTTTTATTGCCACTTAAAACAATCATTTAAAAAAATCGATTGGTCATGAAACTAAAACATAAAATGTAATATGACTTTTGCGTGACATCTTTTAAATAGTAATTCTCTTTTTTTCTTAATTAATTCTACATGTATGAAATATATTTGCTTCCAGTCTAAAAACAATCCATAAAATATGCCAACTTCAAGCTTAATAGCCGATCCTCCTTCAATATCATTTGGTTCAACTTTTAACGCAGCGTATCGATCAGATTCTTCAATATGTTCCACAAGGTACACTTGCCCGAAACCTCCTTCATCTAATCTATTCTTTATTCGCCATTTACCAAACCTGGATCTCCTTTCTTAATCAATTAATTCATTCATTCATTCAGTGATCACTTCAAAACTAAGTTTTTTTTTGTTTTCTTTTCTTCTACTTTTTTTCTTTTGATAATGTCAATAAAGACTTTAGAGTAAGTGCAAGAGACTTTCGAGCCAATTTTCATCAAATGATTTAGGTTCCCCTAGGCAATGCAACCTGAACGCGAGGCGAAAAAATACGCAACTATATTGCTTAGTCTTGTTCCAGATAACAGGCCAATTCATCCAATTAATTTTCTGATTAACCTTCGGCCGGCTTTAAAATCAATCGATGATGAATGTTCACTTTCAGCTAACGTTCTAGCCGTCGTCATTGCGCCTTTTATATAAAACTTTAAAAATATAATTAGAGTTATGAAGTAATGATGGCTGTTAAAGGGAAGATTGAAAATTGAAATATCACTAATCAAATTGAAGTTGCTAAAAAATTCAATTTTATTTGGTCCATAAAAGTTAAAATATCATTAAACAATCGTTTTCGTATCATTCGCACTCATTTTTGCCCATTATTTGCTTTCAAAGATTTAAATAAACAATTTTTCTTTTGCAAATAAATTTGGAAAAAATAAAATAAAAAAATAAAATCTCACTAGCTGTCACATTGATAAAAGTAATGCATATGCGTGAAAAAAAAAAACAAATTAAACTTCAAGGGCTTCCTTGCTTTACAATTTTCTCCATTTTTAATTCACGTTGAAATTTGAAATGTTACTGAGAGCAAAATTTTAATTCTTGTTCTTGAAAACGATATCAAATTTACATGAGCTTGACTAATCTTAATTTAATCTAAATCACTCAAGTAAAAGCATCCATGCTTTTATCTGTCACCATATTTTATAACTTACTGGAACAATATTAGCATAATGAATAACACAAAACCACACCTATATTTGTCACTTATTAACAATAATTAGATAACGTGAACTTCATTTGCTTTTATATTGAAGGAAATTTACACACCAAAGAATTTGTATACCAAAAAATTTGCATACCAAAAAAAGTTTTTGCACTGTTTTTTTGAAGTTAACTCGCAGAAAATGAATCGATTTGCACAAGTAACAACAACTGTCTAACATAAACATGATTTCATTGCATACTTAATCTTTAAAATTCCGATAAAATTTGTTTGGCAAGATAAATTTATATCACATTCAATTCTACAATTCAATTCATCTCCTTGAAAACATTTTGGACATTTATCTGAACAGAAAACTGACAAGTCACACGATTTTGTTAGAACTTATAACTGATAATTTATATGAACTTACATCTGCGTGAATTTCTTACAGTGGACATAAACTTACTCCAATATTATTTGGCAATTTATCTAAATTTCTGCGTAGGCGATTTCAAAAATTTTAAGGAATCATCCATTGTTTCCGCATTCACTCTACTTATTGCAGTCGACAATGGAAATTTCAGAAGTGCATCTCTTCCCGTAACTATGCATCTTTCTAAATCTTTATCGCCCTCTTTTGTATCATTATAAGCTATAACAGATAAATTTAAAAAGACGCTGGCATAGTAAGTCCGAAGTACGAGAAATATGGTTTTATCATTTCGCTTTGATTAATGTTTAGAATATTTAACTGTTTACGGCTTAAATTTAGATTTTTACGCATCATAATTCCAATTTTTTATGAAACATGTAAAAGGAAGTGAGATTTTTTTCTACAAAATTTTTATTTTTGACAATTATTTTTTTTGCAAAATTTTTGACAATTATCAATTTTATCTTCAACTTTAAATACGGTATTATAACAACCCCTATATAATGTTTCGAACAAAAAGCGTCCCTTGATGATTGTCCCGGGTGATAGTCAGATTGCCAATTGACTTTTCTTGCTCATCACACTGCAATGCAAGTTACTCTTGACTTTATAAGTTTTTTCATCTATGCAAGTATGCTTTCTGAAATTTTATTCATAAAAAATATAGATGCATAGTGAGTTAACTGGTGAATTTTGCATTGTTAATCAAATAGTAAAGTGATAACGATATCAGATGACAATTATGTTTGATCAAAAATATCAATGTAGTTTTGTTAACGTATAAAAGATTTCTGATAAAATTATCATAATAAAATAAAAACAATGTAGATGGTGGTCAGTTGAGTTCAGGTAGGGAAGTTTGAGCGCAATGTTGATAATAATCTAATCACATATCACTTGATAAACGATTCTAAGTACTTTTAATCAGTTCAGTGATAGTTTCTCTTACATGTCAAACAAACGCACCATTAATTCTTCATGGTTAGAAAATCGCAAATAAATGTGAAACAAAGTAAATATAGTATTATACGAAATTTGCATAAATGTGAACAATAAATCTATCATTCGGACTTCCTCACACTGATAAATGAACCTTCTAGCTCCTTCATAGATACAGCATACCTCATCTTCTAAGCATTCGCTGGAATCATTTGTTACAGTTAGATGTATATCATCAAAGTTACGCATTTATACAGCTTAACTCACACATCTTTTTTTTTTTAGTATAAACATCAAAAACAAAGCGCCAAACTGTTATCCAATAAAGAATTGGGTAAGGAGAGACGAAAAATAAACGTAGCAATGCTTAGCTACTATATCATTATCTATAAATTGTGGAGTGAAATATAGCTTAGTTTTTTTGACTATTTGTTTTATATGCTTCAATGTAAACTATTATGCTGTATGATTTTATACATGGACATATGTGAAAAAAGCAACAAATAAAATCAAAACTGTTGAAATTTATCATTAGTTGTCTCTGTAAAGCACAGCTATTTCATCTAGTAGCAATAACTACCCGAATGTGAACGTTTCAAAAAAATTTGTAAAATAAAAATAGACTTTATAATTTATGCGAGAAAATACCAGATGAAATATTACTCTTAGATTGACACATACTAAATGATTGGAAATGTCACATTTTCAAATTTTTTCTTTTGATCAAATTTAATTGTTTAGCTTCTTCAATTATTTCTTTTGTGCGATAACTGATCATAATCATTCTTCAACTTATTATACCATATGTCATTTTATCAGATAAATGAATCTCTTTTCAAATTGACAATTTGCACTTTTTTAGGTGTCAGTTTTTAAAATGAGTTTGTCACACATTCAAAAACAAAAAAGTAAATTTTTCTTTTTTTCACTAAAATTCCAAGTTTCTACGAGATTTTTGAATGAAATAACCAAAAAAATAAAGGAGCATAATCACTGGAAAAGCCGAACTGATTATAAACAAACGCAATATCTTTTCTGGAAATAAAGGTTAAAAGTCATTCAAATAATAGTAAAAGGTTAAGTTGTAATTAATATATTCTTGTCATTTGCTATTGGCTTAGAATTCTCAAATATAAGTGCAAAAGATTTGAATTTTATTTATGATTTCCATTATGTATAATTTCATCTGCTACTGCATATTAAACCTCAGATAGATGGATCAAAGAGAGAATACTTATACGTTACATACAGTTCATTCTGATCTCGTCTACCGATCGCGATATTTCATTGATTGTTCAAATCAGTTCTCGTATTATCCGATACTGGAGATGATGAACTAGAAGTATTTACCGCCGAATTCGATACTTCTACTGATTGCAAATCCTGTAACAGCAATATCAGTCCATTTTGGTCATTACAAATTTCAATTATTTTAAAAATTATTTCTATCAGATGTTGACTGAAGCTAATAAAAATGAGCTAATATCGATAAGCAAAAAAAATCCATATTTCAATCCACTACAAATCATTTAATGATGATTTTAAAGGCTTATAGTTTACTAATTATTTATCGATTTTTTTCTTCTGTTATCTTAATATTTAAAAAAAGCTTAGATGAAAATAAAATCATTCAAGATAGGAGAAATAGTACTTGTTCTGATGAGGAGTTCACATTCTGCTTTGTGTTAGCTTCATCTGTTGTGGGATTTGATGAATTCGTAATATTGCTATCATCCAAAAATAAACCATTCGAAAGGGCTGGTCTTCGTGGTCCGATTGGTTTAATTCCCACACCATATTTTTCACCATCACGACGAATAGTCTAAAAGATTTAAAAATTTAAAAAACAAAAAACTTATATATGTTTATTTTGCCTTTAACAGGACATTTGTTCTTTTGTTAATTAATAAATTAGATCAATAATGAGATTGTTTAGCAAATAACTGTAAAAAAAAAAAAAAAAAAAAAAAAAAAAAATTTTAATTAAAAAAAAAAAAAAAAAAAAAAAAAAAAAAAAAAAAAAAAAAAAAAA
>JARVGP010000916.1:11514-26390 GCA_029876185.1 Mansonella ozzardi | reverse complement strand
AAAAAATAATTAAATTTATAATTAACCCCTTTTTTTTTTTTTTTTTTTTTTTTTAATGCAATCCTATGATTCTAATTCATATTTATAATTGATAATCTGGAAATACAGCAAGGAATGAAGGAGACACTCAAGTCGGCAAATAAAATTTTACTGCCCTATTGCAACACTGAAGTCACTGTTTCTGCAGAATCTTCCGTGACCGCGCCTCCTTAGGCCATAAAATATCAGCGACCAGTGAAGACATTGGCGCATTACCAATCGATTGCTTGAAATAAAGCTCAGAGAGAATTGTCTCGAATTGTGGCATCGTTTCCAGGAGTACCATGCAGGAAATATATCTCAGTGGTTGACATGGATAAGTAATTTGTTGATGTTGTGCGAAGTTAAATGCTGTTAATTGTTCCATTTGCGGATTTCGTCCTGAAATTTATGGATGTTGTGAATACTGATTCCACAGCGATAATAAATGCTTCAAAAAGCTAATTAAAAATGATACGGCCGAAACCTTGAAGGATATGTTTGCTTTAGAGCTCCAAAGTACCTCTTTGTTTACCTCTCCTTTTTTTAAACATAAATGATTCGTAAAATTAATACCTTTAATAAGACTTAAGAGACGCAATTGATTATATTCCGTGGAATCCAACCTTAGCTGTTCCAATTGACTTACTGCTGACAAAAGCTTCATCCTCATTTGGATATTGATTGTCCGCTCGTTTGCCAGGACACTGCTTTGAAGGAAACGGTTTTCCACAGCGGAAAGCAAGAAGAGTACACCCCAAGAGGATGTAAATGCTGCAACCTAAAATGAATGACATATTTGGTTATGATACGTGAGCTATATATAACTGATATAAATAATTTGCGGAAGAATTAGTCATAAGTTAATCGGTGAGAATTACTAACGGTTACTAAAGCAATCATGCGTAGTAAACCTTCGAAATTTTGGCCTCAGTTACCCATTTTGGGTGTGCTAAGATTTAGTATTCATATAACTGTCAAACGATTTTGAAGTTCCATACTGATTGAACGGTTTATGACAGAAGTGACACAGTGACTTAGACTTAGTTTTTCTTGTACCATCAAGGATTGATGCGTTCTGCCACAGATGCTATGCGTTTCACGGCTTTTTACTGCTTCTGCCATAGTTGTAGTGCTATGAAAATCGACGATTGGACTAATGTAAAATTTGGAAAGATAAATGAACTGCAGCCCTGATCTTTCCAGAAAGCTTACGGAAAGCTACAGTGAGAAAAATTGATGAGTGTCACGTTCCAGTTCACGTATCCTTAAAGGGTTTTGTAGTATCAAAGCTTTAGCAGGAAAAGGTTGGAAAATCATAAACGGATGAATGAAGAAGAATAAGGCAGTTTTCACGTCATACCCGCAATTACCCAAATTATAAAAAAATGTTAGTACTTGTTCTTGAGGAGATAAGCAAGCGAAAGCAATCAAAGATTTGGACCAGTGCAAAATTTGGAAAAATAAACGAGCTGCAGCATCTTTTGTTGTCGATGATATTTCATTAATTGTACAAGATACAGAAGAATCTGCTTCGCATCCAAATTCGGGCTGCAAAAAAAGCTCGTCAGATTTTTTTGATAGTTTTCGTTCATTTTAATCTCATTTTATTTTGTATTTATACGTAAACAAAAGTTCCATTTAAACATATATTTAACCAAACAGAAGTGAACAAATTAAAAGAATTGAGCAAATAGTGTAGTTAAGCCAAAAATTGCATAAGTTAGACTTACGGATGGTTCTCTAGCAGAAGATGGTGACGAGTAAAAAGTGATATGCCTCCGGATGGTCGAATTTCTTGGGCCTCTTTCATGTTGCACTGCTTCTTTGTTCATGCCTATTTCCAAACATTTTGTTAGACGACATGCTCGACATTGGTTACGATGTGTTTTATCCACCAAACATTTACCTTCTTCACCACCACCTCGATTTTTGCACACGTATTGGCGGTGCCGTCGAATGGAACGCTACAGTTGAGCGGTTTGAAATTTTTTAATAATTGATTCAAAGAATACTTGGAAATTTCGAAATCATCAAAGCAATAAGTAAAGTGCGCAAAGAAGTCTAAAAACCTTGAAAAATCCGGCACAACCATCACAACTAAATATTCCATAATGTTTTCCTGATGAATGATCCTGACATACCCGACAAGGCACGTCTAATAATATACGACCTGAAAGACCGTATCACTTAAAATAATTTAAATATTGTTCTAAAAAACATCAACAAAATTAATTTTGAAATAATTTCATTTATAGGTAACATGGATAGACATAAGAGAAAACACGTTTTTGCTGTCATTTCATTTCTGCTTATTATAGCCAGAACAGAAATTTTATAATAAAAATTGCTTCCCAAAATAGTTTACTAGGACTAAGTTGGTTAATGCTTTGGTTAGTTGGTTAGTGTTAGTGCTTACTTTTTAGTTAAAAGCGCAAAAAACTGTTTGACAGCAATGAAATCCCAAAAATATTCTTTTTGACATTTTATAATTGTGAGTGCATTTACATTTTGCAGTGTCGCTCAAAAATTTCAGCAAATTTTTAAAAGTTTATGAATCTGTGTATAAAATACGGTAGAAAATAAGAAGTGGAGAATCATTTCTGATGAAACTTTAGAGGCCATAAGTAATGATGTGAAAAAGCACCCGAGGCAGTGCACGGATCTTCTGTTGAAATAAAATATATGTCTCCTCCTTCAGTGTTAGTCAAAAGAATATATCCACACAAAATATCCCACCGATCATTTCACAATAATTATTTATTCAACTATCTTCATGATGCTCTTCTTGTATTTCCAAGCTATGCTTTTCATTTTATAATTTAAAATAATCGGTCCTTGAGATATAAATGCTAGTCATTTTATTATCCAATATTATTTCAAGGACTTTTAGCAAAATAATTAATGTAGGAACATGTGTTTTTTTTTTTTTTATCATTGAAAAATAAATGATATGATCCATGAAAATCAAAACACATCAATCGTGTAATAAAAACATTAGTTATTTTAGAAACAATTATTTTGATTTTTTAAAAATTGCTGAAAAATCGTCTTTTTTTAAAAATTATTAAAGAAATAATGGAATTTCTCAAGTCTTCAAAAATTTGTTATGAATCCAAGTGAAATGAATTCACTTCGCAATATTATCAATCCAGTTTAAAATTCATTTCTTATATTATCGTTGAGTGATAGTCTCTGATTCAAAATTTATTGTAATATCTTTGTTAATATTAAGTTTTATTCACAACCTTTATCAGATGATATTTTTCGTATTTAGTCGTTCATTAGTCGGCCTTTTCATTCCTATTCATTTTAAAATCATACTCACCTGCATTCTGTAAGTCCATCTGAATAATTGAATTCCTCATCAATCCGTATTTGCTACTTGCATTTTGCTTATACTATATGCCACCTAATTTCATAGGTTCCAACTCCGAAAACCTATCTTTCGCTTTTGTTGGTGTAGTTATATAACTCATCTATTAACTCACATCTAATTTATTTATGCTTATTTCTAATGTCAGTGCTTGAAGTTTAGTTTTAAAGGAATAATTAAATAACTGGTAAGTTTAATTACACAATAGTGTGTTCTAAAAGTTATTAACATCGCTTAACTTGTGATTCCTCCACGGTTAGGGAAGCAAGGATTATAATAAATTTAAGAATGAAGGCATGACAAAAAAAACGTCAAAAACGATTTGTTCACAGTGTTAATATAGAATTATGGTTCTTGCTATATCAAAAAAATGCCAATGTTGAAACATTGAACGGATTATATTCAGTTTATTCAATATACTTTTTCCGAATCGCTCAATAACTATTTGAGCAAATGGTGCTGAAAATTGGATGTGCTAACAACTGAACCATATAAACAGTAAATCAAATCGGCGCACCTTAATTTACATCTTATCAAATATTCAAATAAATCTATGAATTCTTATTTATACGTGTCTTCTTTAGGTTGTTTCAGAATTCTTATTTATACATGTCTTCTTTAGAGATGAAAGCAAACATTCATCAATACTTAGGCAAATTGAGAGAATCCGAACAAAATCTATAATCTAAATATTGGTCCAACACATATTCATTTGAAACAGGAATCTTTCAGTTCTACTGAGTGTCTCAAAATATTTTTGAAAAGGTGTGGTAGTGTGTATGTTATTTGGTAAAACCGAAGCATCACTTACCTTTTAACATCATCATGCCATAACATGCACCTCTTTATAACAAGCTAGTTATAGAAATTCTGATTCTCTTCAAATCAACTTTTTTCCGAATTTAGACATATTTTCCGAAACCAACTCAAAAATGATAAATAGATGTTTCATTCTCTATAAAATTTCACTTTTTTGTAAGCGCTGAAATACAATTTCTAAAGCATAATAAGGTTCGAATGATATCTCTATGTGTTAATTGCATTTCTTTCAAAGTAGCACACTGAGTTTATCAATGCATGAAACAAACATTCAAAGTTACTGTAACGGGAATCTTCGAAAGTTGTTAACGGAGGTACTTTAAATTCATAAGAACGCATGTGCTGAAACTGCATCACATTCAACAGCACTCGTGAACTATTCGGTAGGAGAAGATGTATTGCCTGTATTGCCAAAGTGGTATAAGATATAAAATATCGTGAAAGAGCCCCCATCTTCAAAATAAATACTCTACGTTTTTGTATTTTTAACACCATAATTTTTAGTAATTTCAAGGTTATTACTAGAATTGAACTTTCGAAATTCAGCGAGAAGAAATATATTTATTGGGAATCGAAAACTTCTGAATTAAAAGGGAAAAATTAAAAATGCACAGCAATCAACATTTTCTCCATGTCCTGATTTTGTCAATATAAATTGCAATACTAATTCATCTAAATAGAATTGAAGGCTTTTTTCTAAAAAAAGACAGATTCATAGCAATATCAAGTTGTGTAAACCGAAAAAAATCTGGAAAATGGTAAGATCATGAAATGTTATCTCTACTGGAAAGAACAAATGAATGCATTGATTTAAAATGTTTTTGAAGTTCAAAAAGCTAATGTCATGACTAAGAAATTGTACATTTAGAAGCAGCTTAAGTTTTGTGGCAAATTGGAGACTTAAAAATTTGTGAAACCTAAGACAACTATTGTTTAAAATTTTTTTGATAAAGATGCAATGGCACTAGAATAAAAATTTTCAAATAAAATTGTTTCGATTAAAATCACTTAATCGCCAACAATTTTTTTTTCGATAAAATAACAAATGCACAGGACAGAGGTATCTCATTATTGTTTGGTCATCAATTTTCTTGCATGATTTAGCCTAAATTAAAAGGAATAACCTGGGACAAATTTTAAACAAGATAAAAGAAGCATTTCAGCGGCTCTTAAATCAATAAATTATTAGAAAGATTATTAAATTATCAGATTATTAAATTTCATCTTTTGGTTCTAAACAAATCTAATTTTTATGAAGCTATTATATTGAAATCCGTCATAGAGTAATTAAAATAAAAAAAGAATAAATAAACAATATTAGGTTATTTTCTGCGTGACATTATATAATGTTTTAGTTATTATATAATTTGTCATTAATAAAAAGGTAAAAAAAAATAGTCAATTTTTAAAAAACAGAAAATTATTGACAAACAGTAATTATTGTCTGTTGAATTTGTTACTAGCCAAAAACATACTTGATGGATTTGTGGATGATCCGGAAGTTTGCATATATGAAAGTGGAAAATATCTTTGAAGGGGGGTGGGGGAACCGTCGATAGATTGACTTGATGCCGAAAAGCAAAAAGTAAATGAGTACGATTAATGTTCCGAGGGAAGTTAACAAACAATTGCTGGCCAAAGTAACTATTGGGGTGTGTCTCTTCCGGAACACTCCCTCCACTCATTCTCTTTCTTCCATCTTCTTTTCACTATCCTTTTTATGATTGGAGTAATCATTTCTCTGGGATACGGTGTCAGTCTATTCACACTTTTTCAACCATTTAGATCGAATTCCTCGTTGTATCGCTATTGGATGACCGATCTTGCAGAATGCTTTGTCACAGCGCAAAGAACGATAATCCGGAAAAACAAGTGATTTTTTTTTGAAAGCAGAAATTTTGCAAGTACTTAGAAATAGTGCTATGATGATGTTTTGTTTGTTCTTTAAGGCCCTTCAAATTCAGTTTACGTGATATGCGTTGGATATTCCAAGAGCACGCGATCATACTTGGCAATCTTTTCATGTTCACTCTTCTCACTTGACTTAGTAGCCATCACTGCTCTTAATGGCCATCTTCTTGTTAGCTCTTATTCTTAGCAATCAAGTGTGATATTTTCATATTTTGTAAACTTAAAATAACAAAAATATCTTTAAAAATATATCAGGTATTAAATTTTTGAAGACACACTGTCTATTAAATGGATTTCTAATTGATTGCATTTCCCAAACAAGAAATTATGAATAAAATTACTGACTCTAATTTTTCTTTAAAATTTTTAAAAATTTTCAATAGGGAACAACAATGTATTCGCTGAAAGAGATGAAAAAGTGGAAAAGGGGAGGAGGTTGAAAAAGGAATTGATAGAGTTAAGCTGATGCCCAAAATATCCCCTACTATCATATATAATAACGGGAAACAGTGTGGTGGAGGTGATTAGAGATTTACCGCATTTCATTGTTAAAAATCGCTTTCATGCTCAATTGAACAGCTCAAAATTGACAGAGCAGTGTTGTATACACTACTATCGTCAATCACCCGAATTGCTGGTTAATTTCCAGGTTTTTAAATTTTGAAAATGCCAAATATTTTGTTTTCTTTTATTTACATCTTGACTATTGCAGACTGACTACCAGTAAATTGTTTCATGCGTTTCAGACTTGTCAAGTTTTTTCTTATATAGGGGTCTCTAAGAAATAATTTTTGCATTACATACTTCCGCCAAGTTTCATAGACAAGATTTTATCCTAAAACTTTTTTTTGAAATTCTTTGTCAAAAATTAATTCGCTTCAATCTCTATTATATCTTTTTAACCATCTGGAAGTAAGTAAGATGACGGGTTAGAACTTTGAAAATGACAGAATATTGTTTAAAATTTTTTCAGGAAAAAGATTTCAGAAAATTTGGCTTAAGCTTTCAGAATCGCCCAATGGCTTCCTATGCCAAGTGCTGCTAAAAGAGTAACAAATAATAGAGCAGCAAAGAGGCAATACAAGTAAGTACTTTAAAAGGCTCTTAAGGCCAAATGCTTCACCTCTTTTGGCTGTTGCCTGAACTACTTACTACTACTGAAGAGTCCATTTTATGTCATCATTGCAAATGTTAAAAATGCTTTTCACTTCCGACTGCTTTCAATCTAATCATTTAAAGTTTTCCGTTCTAAGATCACTGTAATGAGATTGTTTTGGAAAGCCAATAAATCACAAATTTTGTACAAATTTATCAAGAATTTGTGTTGATGGTACTGATGGTATTACTCAGAAAAATACGCATATCTATAAAGATTACTCGTTATACTACGTAGAGATATGGCCGTATTAAACAGTCTAAAGGCCGTTGAGGGACTCTAATGAGACATCATAACACAATTCAATAGTCGCAGTCAATTGCAATGAACGTGAACATACAAAAGCGTAACAAGTATCGGAAAATGCCGACAAACAATAAAGTCGGCAGATGCTTATTTTTTGATTTGGCCATCAAAAAAAGTGGTCTTCAGCTAATCTGCTATGTGATACCCAAATGATACACCTGAACAATAGCTTTCACATTACTACTGTTTGGAGAACAAATTAAATCCATACGGAAAAATAAACTTTTACAGGTGTAACAAAGTGTATTCATTATTCATTGGTTGCTATGAATTCTACATTTTTCAATGGTTAGCTTTCGTTTCTTTTCTGAAAGCTCCATTCCTTTATGAGCAGGAAACAAATGTTCGTTTGTGAACCATCAAGTACAGAACTTTAAAAATTTTTAAATTCAAAATATGTCGTAGTGGTGGTATGCAATGAGAAACTTTAACATATTTCTCAACAATTTCAATTCCTTTCAAAAGTTGCATATTTGTTTTCAATGAGAAATTTTTCGCCTAACTTTTTTGTTGAAATTAGTTATTCTGGTGAAACTTCATACAGTCCATAAAATATGGAAAATACATTAAGCTAAATTGACCCGATGACTCGTAGAATGATTAGTTTCTTTTTAAAATTTAAACAGTTTTAATTTTTAAACTACAAGGATTTTTTGAGCAGCGTGCAGCTTTAATACACTCTGAAAAGGTGAATTGCTGATCATTTTCTGATTCACTACAATGTTTTATATCTTATGTGTTGATGTACCGTTTTAATTCCAAAATTTTTGGCAAGTAATTTCATGGAGTACTAAAACAATTAAATTTACGATTAATTTAATTCAAAACTTCAAAATTTTAGTTTTATTGACTTGAACGTTGTAAATAATAGAAGATTGTAATTTATGGTGAATATGATTTTGCTTTTTGGAGAGGGGAAGTCCGATAATATATAATGTTAGGATTATCTCCGTGACGTAATCCACGGTAGCATTTCATGTGAAACATATGTTCACTATTATTCAAAACCATTTTTAGTGATCCTTTCTATTCTTTAACAGCTTCATTTGATATATTGGAACAACTTCAAATTTCTTATTCAGTAGTCATTTACTGTTATCATAAATTCTAAATGAATACTGCGTGACTAAAATTACATTATTGCATATTTTTGATTTCGTAAAATCCATAATTTTAGTTTAAAATAAAGCAGATAGGATTATTTTCATTTTTTAATTTTGCAAAAGAAATCAATCCGGAATTCTGAAATGTAAACAAATGATGAGTGAAGGAGAATTTTTCACAGAAACATTTGGTTATATATAAAAGAGATAACCATAAAATCATTTATTTTAAAAAATAAATCCACCATCAGCTCGCTGAATAGTACATATTTTCTTGCTGAGGCTTAGGCAGCAGATTCCACACCTGAGATGTGAGTTTGAAGTGATTACTTATTCAAATTAAAAATCAAATAATTAAAAAAGTCTTGAAACTTTACAATTGGTAATGGTTGTGTCCATCGCATTTTTAATATCACTTTCAGATTTCAAGAAAAGCAAAAGAGAAGGCTAAGCTCACATAAAGAGTGGCATATTTGTATATTGAATAGTATTGTTTGTGAATCAACTGTTTGCACAATTGGTTCATGATTGGAATATTTATGGAGATAATGTTATAGATACGGTATTAAGTGACTATTTCCCACTCCGTCATATTGATGCTGTAACCTCTCGACCTTCAGCTTCGATTCTTCACATATTTCCATAAAAGGACTCTGTACAGGCCGGATATCAAAACCACTTCAATCAATACACCAGATGACCTGACATTTTTCGTCATTTATCAACAAATTGGCACTTTTATTTGTCACATCAAACTAGTGACTGTCCTCAGCCATATTATCATTATTTCAACTCAAAATTATATGTACCTCCCCATTTATTCAAAGAAAAAATGGATTTGTTAGTGTGAAAAAAGCAAATTGTCAACTTTGCTTACAATAATGGATATTAATTAATTCATATAAAGGAGAGGAGAAACATCATAGCAATCATTCCACGCAAATATTTTCATTTCTCCAAACTGTTGTTTTTTTTAACCATCCGAATACCATATTCAGAAGTAGTTTATGAAATAATATTTTATCTTAATCGCTTATCTTTTATATCAGTGATATATTTTCTTGCTCGAAGCATCTTAAAACATGTACATTCCTTTAACCAGGTTCAAAACAGGGTTCAAACAGTACGCATTGTAAGATTCATGCACAACAATGAAAGAACCAATTAGCAGCAAGTCATTAAGAATGGCCGTTCAGTGATCTCTCCTGTTCAATACTGTCCATTTGCCTAGTTCGATACCCATACTAATTTGCATATGTACTTGGATTTACTACATCGCCTGCTCAACTTTTCATTAACATTCATAATTCGAATAAATCAGTTGCCAGTTCATAACATATTTCAACAATATCATTCACAGTATTATACTTCTCCCATTCAAAAACACAAATTTAAAAATTCCGAAGACTTGAAGAATTGATCCTACTCAAACCATATCAACGGAAGGCAATATTATCCGGTACGCTCATGACATTAAAAAAAATCTCCAAGACGTTGATTTTCTTTGATATTATGAACCAGAATCTCCAATTTAAATAAATTTATAAGAAATTCCAATCTTTCATTCCAGAAAACTTTAGTTTCCCTTTCAATAGGCTTTAGGTTTTCCAGTTCTGTTATTTCCCCGAAATTGAGCATAAAAATAAAAACTCCTATCAAAAAATAAAAACTGCTATTATTTTTCGCAGCTTCCCGCTCATCAAACCTTCTGGAAAAGAAATTAAACAAATCACGCGTGAAAATTGGAAAATTTTTCTTGCCAAATTAAGCCTTCAAATAACTCATATAAAAAAAAGTTGGGAAAAAATTATAGAAAATATATATGTGATATATATCACTTAATACAAGTGTGATACAAAAATCCGAAAACTCACACTACATTCTGAAAACAGCTTAATAGATAGATAAAATACATAGCACAGCCTAATGTTAATAAGCTTCTAGGTGGTACCACAAAGACACTTGCAATTAAAAATGATGACATGGCTGTCATTAACGCAAGTTTTTTGCAACTGGGAATTTGTTATATAAAAACATTATGACTCGGTAAACTTTCGATGCGGCCTAAAATGAGAGTAATTAGAATCAACATTTGTAAAAATTTTTTATTTTCACAATCAGCAGTTACTGTACTGCTGAGTCAACTGAAAATTATATGTTTTCAGAGAAAATATATTGCTCACAGAAGTAAGGAATTTGGTAAAGAAAAAACCATAAAATGTTTCATAAAAAATAATGTTCTATAATGAATGGCACACTTTCACAGTTCAAGTAAGAAAAAGTTGACAAAGGAACATTGAAACAGCAAGATATTTGAGGTTAAAATCTAGGCGATCAAAAATTGAATGAAAGATGAATTATGTTCCAATATAGGAAACCGTAAACACATGAATGCTCTTTTGGAACTTTAAAATGAAATGCGCTAAACGATTTAACGGTGCTAAACACAGTTAAATCAGTTTGAGAAAATATCATAAAAAAAAACTAATTAAAGCGCAAGTTGAGGCAAAATCAGAACATACATCATCGAAAACGAAAAAATAAGTGAAAGCGTTAGCCGGAGAGATCGAATAATAGGAAAAGAAAGTTTATGGAAGCAAATCATCAGTTATGCCTTTTTCACGATATTCTTCCAATCCCTGAAAAAATAATCAACTGGACAACAAAAAAAAAAAAACTAATCTCGCAAAGAAGAGAACTGTATTCCATCAAAACCGAAAAACTTGCAGGGGAACTGCGCAAAATCCAAATCTCAATCCGTAAAAGAAACATATCACGTTTCGATGTAGTAAGGAAATCAAGAAAACGTTAAACTTATGCTATTAAAAAGAAAATTTATAAAACACACTTCAGCCAAGGAACTGAGTGTTTTAATGATTGCATTACTATAAACATAACAAGGTTTCATGGCTTTAAGAAGAAAAACATCTCATAACATGTAAAATTGACCAATTCATTGCCATGACAGTTCAGTCACATAAAATTGCTCAAAACATCCCAAAAATGCGAATAAGTTGCAACAAATTACCTCTCCAGAATAAGAGTACAGCGGATGAATGAAAATGGGACGATCGATGCCAATCGGCACATCGGCTTTTACAAGCCAACGCTTGCATTCAGCGTAATAATCACGGCGGCATGTGCTCATACAGTCTTTTCCTATGTTCTCTGAATTTTTCAGAGGACTGAATTCTTCTGAACGTTTAATTTCCCATATATGGAAATTTCTGGAATCAATCAAAACACGATAATGAATTTTGAAAAGAAAAACTGTAGCAACAAAAATGGTTAACATCGATAACAAAAGGAAGTGATGTCTGACAATATAGTTTGGTGGTGATTAAAGCTCAATGCAACAAGACAATGCGCTCCAGAAATTTCAAGTAAATAAAGAGTATAATGTCTTGTTTTAGAATCCGGAAATGAATGGACCGAATCAGTGACCAAGAATATAAACTACGATGGCTATAGTGCTCACTCCAACTTACAATCGCACTATCATCAAGAGATGCAATGACTAATATTCTGATGGTTCTCCTGGCCCTGACAATATATATAAATAAAACTTACTTAGCACATTTGAAAGCATCAAAAATGAAAAATTCGAGTTTGTAACCATTTTCTGTCTCTGGTTTCACTGCGATTCCAGTCATTCGATCAATAAATGGAATTTTTTTGAAAACACGATGGAGAGGCAATTTAAAATTAGCTGCTGAAAATAAAATTCATGCATTGTGAAATTTTCGTTAGTGGAAGCAAATTTAAGTTCAAAAGGTTAATTTCGTTCTTCTTAAGTGTGAGAAACATAACGCAAGAGGTAATTCCTAACATTTGGGAATTCTAAACAAAAAACAGTCAAAAAACGAAACTAAATAACTAGCTAAGTGTAAACGTGGATAAGTTTTGATCTCCATTCCACTATCATCCACGCTGCCGGATTTTCACTACGAGCTCTTCTTTATTGAGGTATAGTAGCATATCAAACACACCAATTTCAAACATAACCTGTCACACTACCTTATTCAAAAGGACCCTCAATTCTATCCCTAAGTACAATTGTTATATTTTTATTCGGTTGAACAATGCTTCTTCTCAAACCTGCATGAACAAAGTCGCGAGTGAAGAAGTGACTTGCAATATTTCCTGAGCGAAATTTGAGACGTCCAGAATCATCTCGAGCCGTAGATAGTTCCAGAGGTAGATCCGAGTATTCAACAACTTGAACACCATCTGATGTTTGACACACTACACCAACTCGTTCAAGTGGATCGGTTTTTTCTACAACCTGAAATGATTTCCATAACAACGTGCCTAATTCTAATTTGCAAAATGTTAGAAATCCTTTTCAATTATGCAGTGTTTTTATGGCTAATCATCCGATGATCAGCGCTACTGTCACCAGAGAAACTGCCGTCCGTTCGGCTCACTTGCTTAAATTATCGTAATGAAGATATCGAACAAGTATAATCTCCTACTTTTGCGGCACAATCCACATTGTTCTTAATACAGTACCCAATAAAATGGGGATCTGCCACACGACACAACACGTTGTCAACACCATAAACATGGAAGTACTTGATTTGATCATTCACAGAAGTGCAGTGAGCTTCCAAACACTCATAAAGGCCACCATTTCCATCTGAAAGAAATTTCAGCGAGATTCATTAAATTTGAGTGAAGATGACGTGTATGGTAGAGCAAAAAACAGAATGCTTACTTGGAGAAACCTCGAAACTACTCTTCGAAGACAGAAATAAGCCACCATTTATATCATAACATGGAATTGATCGCTGTGAAAGCACTATAAGCTGCCCTGCATCAATACTAGCTACTGAAAGCACATCACGTAGATGCTTCAGTGTTGCCTCTGCGTTAGCCAAACTCGTTAACACAACCCTAATTTATATGTTTTATAGCAATAACTTCCTTATGAAATCCAATATAAGCAACTCAAAAGGAGTGATACAAGTCATGAAAATATGATATCGATTAGTTGTGCTTCAATTATTATAGCATAAGCCACTACACGGTGATACAGCATTTCGAATCACAGGTTCCCTCAGAATGATTGGAAGTACAAAATGACTTTATCTCTAGAAAAACCATACCACCAAATCTTCGGATCAGAATTCGGAAATGCCGCTCGAGCAAGGTCCTGTAGACGTGAAATACGAGCTGCTTGAATGGCAAACAAAGAATCAGTTATCTCGCAATCGGTAAATCCCAAAGAAAGGGTACCCTTAGGTTCTGCTGATCCGAGTCGTGTTGCTTGACCGCCTGCCAAAACTACAGCAGCGACTTGTCCCATTGCTATTGCTTCCAGACCTAAGTGTTAATAAAAAATATATTCAGTGGGCGCTTGATCAAATTCGAAAATTCAAACCAACTTCAAAATTATGTATCTAAAAGAAAAAAAGAATAGGTCAGTGTTAATTATAACAGCACTGACAGTAGTAAAGTACGACGAGTTAAGTCAGTAAATTAATACCTGTGTTCCAGTATTCCTTCATAATTTCTTCATCAATATCACTTGCAACAGAACAATGATCGCCGTTAATTGGTTCCAAGCCTTCCAACTTCTGCAAAGAATTATAAACTTATTGCAACATCAGAAATATTCACAATCACATCTTGGAAAATTTTGCAACGTTGGGAATCGCTAACATACCACTGGAACTGCAGATTCCCTGAATGCTTTGTCGATTTCTTGCATATTATACAATGTAAACTGATTCACTAATTGCTGACGCTCTTCCGGTGTAAGCTCGTTCCAGAAGCGCAACAAATAGTCGTGTTTGCCAAATAAGGCCATTGCCTTTGATCGATCTTCACGCATTGTTTTAACGTACTATTAGTGCTGTACTCAAAAAAAGGCAATTTAATTCGAATTGGAAATCTTTTGATTCAAAACAATCATTTCATGTACAATTTCTTCCTTTTTCTGTTGTTGTCTAAAAATATGCAACAAAACAAGTTAAAATTAACTCAAGAGAATAGAAATTAAAAGACTAAGGATTTACAGTAATTATTATCACTGGAGTGATCTTAAGCTTACAAAATCACAAATCTTTTTACAGAATCCTCAGCAGAAAAAGGAATCACGCAAATGAAGAGTCAAGTGAAGAATCACGCAAATGAAGAGTCAAGTGAAGAATCACGCAACTGAAGAGTCAAGTGAAGAATAAAG
>JARVGP010000916.1:0-11481 GCA_029876185.1 Mansonella ozzardi | reverse complement strand
AAGAATCACGCAAATGAAGAGTCAAGTGAAGAATCACGCAAGTGAAGAGTCAAGTGAAGAATCACGCAAATGAAGAGTCAAGTGAAGAATCACGCAAGTGAAGAGTCAAGTGAAGAATCACGCAAATGAAGAGGTAACGTGTGAACTTACTTGTTGGTATTTGATTTCTGATGCAGTAATTTCTAATACTTATCGGAGACTGAACAGTGTTGCACGCACAGCTGAGCAAAGTAATTAACAAATCTATGGAACGTGCTGAAACTGACTGTTTCCTTTCGTCATTTAATATTTCAAATCGAACTTTCGAAAATTTCCTATAAAATTTTTAGCATCTTTTATGAGGAAAGATAAATTGGGAATAAGAGAGAGTAAGAGAAAAAGACAGAATAAATATGAACTGTAAGAAAAAACGTCCGAACTTGACGTCGCCAAATTTAGTTCAATAATATGCTAATTTGATGAAACAATATGCAGTTTAGGGAGAAAAGGCAATTTAAATATCAACCCATTGAGCTGAATTGTTCGAACAATTGTGCTTCATGAGTTGATGAGTTACTTGAGGTGTCTAGCATGAAGTCTACGGGTTGGTAGTACGGTAGTGAGAATGACAGGTAGTTTAGTATCGATGGAGACGTGAGGTGCGATGTTGGGAGGTCAGAACTAGCAAAGATTTTTACCGCGTGATAACTTTTTGTTATCTAATTAGACTGATAGCTTCTTATACTCTAATTAGACTGATAGCTTTTTGTTATCTAATTAAACTGGTAGCTTTTTGTATTTTAATTAGAGCACAATCACATTCTTATCTGGTTTTTTTACTGCAGTTTTAGCGAAATGTAACTGACTTTACATTCTTTTTCCATTAGTAGGTCACTATCCTTTCAAACTTTTTGTTTTTTGATAAGTTTGATGACACAAAGAATATTTTCATATATCAAAAATAAGATAATTAAATTGTTGACTAATTTTAGATAGATCAAGATTTTCAGTTCATTTTGTGCAGGTGGTTTCAAATTACGAATGCTTATTGATTACGAGAGACTTATCAAATTGTCCTCTATCATTCAACAAAATCTCTAATGTATTTATTTGACTAGGTATAAATGGCACTATCTAATGGTAACGATTCTGTGGGACAGTTTTGCGGAGTCAAATCTTCGCTATTTCCGTATTTGCCAGTACGCAATCTGTTTTGTACAGCAGCTTCAGGAGGCAACGTTGGTATGCTTTTTATTGACTATCCCCTTCTATACTAGCAAGCTAGTGTCAGTGAAACTCTCAGTTAGCTATAAATAACACTGTAAATACTGTTAAAAAAAAGTGCGATAGGATAATACTTTACTGTAAATAATAATATGAAACTGGGGAAATGGATCAGGGCACTGCGAAATATGCATGTTTTGCTTACGGAGTAGTTTTAGAATGATTGCGCAGTACGTGCTTCCTTTAATATAATACATTTCATTCATTTTTGTTACACTGTTACATGCTATTTTTATTTTACCTTTTTAATGTTATTGTTCCGTTGAAATCATATTATCTAGCATCTAACATATTTTTTTAGTTGCTATTTAAGCTAAATTATAAAATGGAAAATTAAATATACAAAATTTAAGAAAAGGATTTTCATTTTTCCGCAGTATGAGTAGATAAATGCATGTAAATATTAACTGGCGATTTTGTCTTTATTTTTAGTTATTTGTATTACTGCTAGGTGATGTCGCACATTGTTGTACAATTGACACATACCAGTGACCACTCGTTCCACCGTAGATAATGTTGCTAGGGGTTTCGTTTTCATCCATAGTGGTAGCACTGAACTGTTAAAAACATGCTTTGTGCATCGGTTTTTTCCAATTTCTTTTTTGGATGCTGTTCGGAAATTTTTTATTTCAGCAAATGTAATTTTCTTTCTATACAATAGATGCATTTTTTTTCTTTGTACGTTAATATTCAATTCTGAAAACATAGCATATAGGTCATTTCGTTTCTTTTATGTTTTCTGCTTTCTTAGTTGCTTCCAGCTTGCAGGTAAACCTGATGAGGAAGTGGAATTTGGTTCTATGAAATATTTCCTATTATGTGGATTGGGTGGGGTAATCTCATGTGGTATCACACATACATCTATTGTGCCACTTGATCTTGTCAAATGTCGAATACAGGTATCATATTTAAACATTGCAAGGAACAACAGAATTTCTTGTTTTGTTTTTGAGGTTTATGTTTCAGTTTTTTTAGGTAAATCCGGAAAAGTACAAAGGAATTATACAAGGATTCCGGACTACAGGAAGAGAAGAAGGCTTTCGTGCTTTTGTGAAGGGATGGTCACCAACATTTATTGGTTATTCGCTTCAAGGACTCGGAAAATTTGGTTTTTATGAGATGTTTAAGATTTTCTATAGTGACATGCTGGGTGAGGTATGGTTAGATCTTTTCGTTAGCATTAATTTTATTTTATTTTATAAACTGATATCTTCTGATTTCTGGATGTTTCGTTTTGCTTTTTTTGTTTTTTCTTAAAGAAACTTGGCGGTTTTGGATAAATATTTAGGAAGCTTTCTCTTAATATTAATTTTTTACTCTTCTAGGAATTGTCTTATCAATGGCGTACAAGTTTGTATTTGGCTGCTTCCGCATCTGCAGAATTTTTTGCTGACATCTTATTGGCACCAATGGAAGCTACAAAGGTCCGCGTGCAGACATCTCCAGGTGCTCCACCAACGCTTCGGGGCTGTGCACCAATGATATACAGAAGTGAAGGAATGAAAGGTTTTTACAAAGGCAAGTAGTTGTATTAGTTGATTTTGTAAAATAATATTTACTTAGTGCTTCACGTATTTGATTTTGTAAAGTAGATGAAAAACGACGGAAAAAAAGTTGAAGTGAAAGATGTTTTTGAGCAGATAGTAGTATACTTATATATCGAATGTTACATGATTGCTTTCCAGGTCTTCCACCGCTTTGGATGCGCCAAATTCCTTACACCATGATGAAATTTGCCTGTTTTGAACGTACATTAGAAGCCTTATACAGGTATGTGGTACCAAAACCGCGTTCCGAATGCACGAAGCAAGAACAGTTAATAGTCACTTTTGTCGCAGGGTATATTGCCGGTGTGTTCTGTGCCATTGTTTCGCATCCAGCGGATACAATTGTTAGCAAACTGAATCAAGATTCTGGTTCTTCCGCGGGTGCAATCGCTAAAAAATTGGGTTTCATAGGTAAGTTTAAAAATGTGTTCTGGGTGCATTAACGGTTACTGGATAACATTTTAAGGACATATACCAAGCTAAAATTCTATAAATCTCTCCAGGCAATAAATTTGAAGTAATTGGTATTCCTTAAATTAAACTGACAAGAAACTACTATTTGCAGGTCTTTGGAAAGGACTTTTCCCTCGCATTATAATGATAGGAACGCTTACAGCATTACAATGGTTCATCTATGATTCTGTGAAAGTGTATTTTAAATTGCCACGTCCACCACCACCAGAAATGCCGCTTTCATTGCGCAAGAAGTTGGAGGCAGCCGGGAAATTATAAAACGTGTTTCTGAGTAATCTTGCCTTTACCGTTTTCTCGTTATACGTAAATGAATTTTTCCTTCATATTCAGTTACTAGTTAGGCTTTTTTGATAACTGTATAATTATTTGATAATTGTGATTTCAAACGGCTTGGTAACGTTTGTATGAAAACTTAACTTCAGTAGATTTCGTTTATTAGATTTGATAAATTGTTCTGTGAAAGTCGAATTCGTGCTCGCGAATGACAACAGTGCATCTTATAAAAAATTCCGCTTTATATTCATTAATTGAATGAGGAAATTTAAACAATTCTGCCATATTCTTTGGGCACTGGCTAATCGTTTTAGGTGCACAAACAGAAAATTATTAATATTGATGGAATAAAATATAGCATATTGAAATATGAAGTAAAACCTGCGATATCAGATTGTAATGAAATATTGGGATGCGGTTGATAGTGCTGATAGAGAGCAAACTATATCAGATTTAGAAAAAAAAAACAAACATTCTCGTTAAGACGATTCACAAAGACTGAGGACCAAAATAAGTGAGGAATCTATAGAACAAATGATCAGCTGAAGTTCAGATCGTATGTTTCCATTAAATATTAAGAAGATTTCCTCGATAAATTTAAAACTATCTAAATTTATGCAGCAGAAAATTCAATATATACCCAAGCAAGAAATTTAAGCAAGCGAAATAATGAAAAAAACTAATTGGGATGCCATATTTGCATATACTGTTTAGTTAAATAGGTGAAGATATGACTATTGGTATTTCGGATCTGAACCGACTTACTTACCTAGCAACTTATAGACCTAGCTGAGACTTGTCAGTTTTCTTCCTTCGTTCCTTCAATGTTAGTACTTGATGCTAAGCTTATTTCTTCTTGCGAGATTTTAATTATTCGCTGCAACCACTATTAGGAAGACTTTTATTATCAAAATTTAAAAACAAAAATAGTTAAAATCTGTAAACAAATCGTTAACAGATATTTGTGTAGCTAATAAATGTGGAATTATCAGTACCAAAATATTGTAAACTCAATCATCTTCCGGGAAGACTAGAAAATAATTTTTCACAACGCTTTTACCTTCGTTTATCAAACCCAGACATTACTCAGTGTAATAGCATATTTATTGCTAAGCTCAAATTCTACCATTTCAAAAAGTAAAAACATAAATATTTGATTGATTGAGATATCCTTTTTTCCTTTTGTAATATATTTATTTTAAAGTTAAATTCTTTGATATCTTTCGTTTGGTCATATATTCGCAATTTTTTCGATATTAAAAGAGGACATTGCTTGTGAGATCTTGAAGTTGAAACACATTGACATCTTACACTGTCATTGTTACCTAATTTATAGCACAAAGAAGATTCCAAAGTTTTGGAGAAAGAATATGCTTCCATGTACTGCGATTAATTATAACGGATTGCAGGATTGTAGAAATTAAATTTTGAAAAATGCCATTGATTTGACTTAGTGAAGGAATTATCAGATTTTTATTTTTTTGACTTCTTACTTCAATTTTTTTTTTTTTTTTTTTGAATGGAAATGAGATCATTTGTCGAGTTTATCAAGTTTAGATGAGATCATTTGTCGAGATTACTATGATTATCCGAATATATATATTAATGGAAAATATATTTTTGTTAATAGAAATCTTTTTTGTTCCTGTTGGTTATTTATGATTTAATTATTAAGCACCGTTTAAGGGTTACTGTTGTATGGATGTGACAAATACCCTATCATATATACTGACACTGTTGTGTAGAAGTTGAATTGGGTTCCGAAATTTGAGGCACTGATCAAGAAACTTGATTTAATAGGTTGCTATTTCTTACTCGGTATTGTTAATCACTTATAAAATTTTTATTTACTACACTCTTTTTAGGATGTTAGAGCTACATATTATCTTCACCTTCTTTCATACTTGAGTGATATTTTTAAATATTTTAATTTAAGGGAAAATATACTTCCACATTTCATCAGAATTGAGTATTAACAGATGCATAACGGTTTATTTATAATAGTGTGAAAAGACTGTTTAAACTCTTTCACTTGTCACTGTCTGGAATGTCGGAATCAGTTCAAGTGAATTCGAAAGAGTAGAAAAATTGCATCACTTATATTTTTTTCTAACAGTTGAAAAGTATTTAATTAGTGCTAAATCTCGTAAAAGTTTAAATGTCATGAAACATGCCAGTTTGTTATAGGCCGGAAACATACGTGTTGGTTGAGGAACTTTGTTATAATAGTATAAATTATGTCTTATGTCTATGTTATAACTTATGAAAAAATTGTGTTGTATCACTTATCATAAATTATTATATGTAAACATGTGAATATTATCCACTGGTCTCCCAATGTGATTTATTTGCTGTTTAGTAGAAATATTTATAAAAGACATTGTAAATGGAGAGAAAATAGGAATTCGATATGTAATAGTAAAATTTTGCTTTCGACAATATTTTATAATAACACAATAAAATTTTAAAAAGTTAGAATAAGTGTTAGATAAGGCTTAGGATAGGATTACTCTTGAGAAATGAACAGTGTTTGTATAGCATGTTCACGAATTTAACAGCTTAAGAGTACTATGCTTGTGTTTTATATGGATATGTTGGGTGGTTATCGGAACAGGCCTGGACATAACTCCTAGTTTTGTTAGAGTTTTGATATCTTGGATGATTGTGACCTTTCGCTGTTATTGTTTTAGAAAAGCAAAGGCTGAATTGGTGAATGAATTTTGTGAACAAAGCATATGTTGAACGAAAAAGGAATTCGCAAGAATGTCGCTACCGCTATTCCAATTTCCAGTTTTAATTCCCTCGTTTCCAAGATATTCTGCAGTTTTCTCCAGGTTGCAATGTAAATGGAAAGGTTCGTATCGGTTAGTTTTTTTGTAACCTTTTTGGATTAATCTGTTTGAACTGCATCAACATAAAGTGTAAACGAGTCTTTAGAACACAGCGTCAAATTCTGGACACTATTCTTGGTGTAATCGTTTGGAAAAAGCTGGCGGAAGTCGATTTTTTCTCTAGTTATATTTGGGATGGACTTGCTATGATGATCACTAATCTGGAAGAGGTTGTGTTTTGATGTAGTTCATTAAAGCAGCGCATTTACTTTTGAAGGAAATATCATGACCAAAGAGTTCTGAATTAAATAATTCTGTGGGATTTTAGCTGATACATTGGCTCACAACATATCCTGCTGGCTTGAAACTAAATGCCCATTTGAATGCAGTATTATCCCAGTTCTTTGTGTATCATATCTACTTATGGCAAAGTGAGTTAAAATTAACTTGGAACAAGTGATTTCTATTTTTCATTTGTGTGATAGTACATACAACTTCAAGAAAGAAATCTTGGACCTCGAAAAGGATTATAATTTTACTACCAAAAATCATTAAGTTTAAAAGATTTATGATTTTTAAGTTAAGGTGACATTTTTTTCAATTTTTTTCAGCTTATTTGTCAGTGGCAAGTGTTTACATTGGATTTGGTTTCATATCGTTATCGTGTTTTTTTGGCTTATCTGTTTTTTTGGCTGCTTTATCTGATCTCCTTCGGCTACTTACCGTGCATATATACTGCTTTAATATTTACGCTTGCAAGCAAGTATTTCGTATTTTGTAGTTGATAGTGAGCATTTTCGTCAGAAAAATTAAAGCTGTATCACTTCACTTCTGTTCAACAATAGCTTGCAGGATAGCCACGCTATCAGTGATGTCAATAAAATCACTTTGGAGATTATTTCGTGGACGGAAGTATAATCCGTTACGTCAAAGGGTTGATTCAGTAAAACTGGACGCGAGACAGCTTTTCATTGCCACCTTATTTTTCATCATATTACTTTTTCTTTTCCCTACGATACTAGTTTATTTCTTCATATTTTCGTCGGTAAGCTTTGAATTGTGAAATTCTATTATTAACAATAACTTTGCAATACTTTAACAGAAATTAAATGTTATGCTGACCAGAAGTTTCAGCAAATATCTCGTGGTAGCAAGGACTTTTACATCCAAAAACCTTCCAATTTTTATCAGTATCTGTTGAATAATTGTAGTTACATTGCGGAGTCCGCATTATACAAATGGCCCTGGTGTTACTATCGATGGTTCAGGATGAGGTCATCTTCCATGTTTTGAAACAACATCATAACTGACCAGTATGTGAACTCGATATTTCTAAGATCATAATTTTTTGACTTTGTCTTTTACCTAATGTTTCAATAAAGACATTAGAAGTTGTGTTACACTTTCCATCATTCACAAGAAATAGAACTGATTTTTTTTTTTTTTTAACATGGTAAGTTCTGAACCATTACACCTTCTCGAAAACTTTCAGAAATTCTTCAGCACTTCCTATTGTGGATATATAATATTGTTATCTGTACTAAAAGCTCACTTGTCACTGTAGATTTGGCAGTAGAAATCATCAAAAAATAATCTTTTATTTCGTATTAAATTTATGTAGACTAAGGAGACTTAGTCTACATAAATTCATCGGGATCATGGCAGGAACTGTTACCAGGGCAACGACATTTCTATCAAAACTCAGACTTAGGCCGCTATCTCCTGCTTCCGTCTTTGTTAATACTTCTAATAGGATGTTTATTCCTGTACCGTTACCTACTATTTCAATCGACAGAGTTGTAAGTTTCTACGAAATTAAGAGCGACAATTTATGAATGCCTCAGCTGGTGGCAAATTATAACTCCTACATATTCTTTTAGTATCAGAACTATAAAAATCAGAATATATCAGAAATTCATTCCATGTTCACTAAGAAAAATGCTTTCAGGTTGCTATGTTGATTGATGAGCAGACACAAAAAACGAAACCACTTATTATTCTAGATGTTCGGCCAGAAGAACAGTTTGCTAAAGGACACATTATCGGAGGTTTATTATTAATATTTTGGCAAGCATTTCAATTGCAAAAAAAAGTGACTTAAATGTAAATAAAGGATTTTTAAAATAATTTTGCAGCTGAATACTATTCACGATCTCTTCTATGTCGTGAACATTACCAAACGGAATCAATGAATAGAATAGGTGTGCAGGGAACAATAATTGTCTGTGGTCAGATTTATGGAGCTGCTCAAGTTGTGTCAACGTTCTGTGACAGAGGACACAATGCGGTATTGTTGAGAGGAGGTGAATCATTTAAAGCATTTTTTGATATGACCAAATATAGGCAACTTATGCAAGTGGTATATGGAAAAAGTACAATGTTCCAACATGAAAAACATAGCGTAACTTCCTTCCTCTTCAATTATGTTTTCAAGATTTGGACAGCTGGAAATGCAAGTATCCAGAAGGATTATTAACGACAGGAAACGGCAAATCGGCTAAATTGGAACTGTCGAAATTAGCTGCCCAACTTGCTGTCAATCGAAAACCAGCTTTCGAAAAAAGTCCGTCCCCATTTTCATGACCCTGTTTCTAAACTACTCATTAACTTTTTCGTCCAAAATACAGGTTTCTGAAGAGGAGCGTTCAACAAATACAAGCCCATGAAAACTTGTTTTTTAGCTGGATTTTTGAAAGCAACGACCAGCTCGGCAAACAGGAACAGCGTCCGTAAAGAAGTAAGACAAGGAAATCAAGTGAATAAACGTAGAGCTTGGAGATGATTCTCATGCTATTGACTTTCTTAGCGGAATAAATGGCGCAGATCAGTCAGATGTGAAATTGCTTTTTGTCATTCTTTTACTTAAAGCAACAATATTACCATCCGTTCAGTTCATCCCAGTGCTAAATATACTACGTCTCAGAAATACATGAATCACGAGTCTATAACAGGTAAAACACAAATTTTAACTGCAACATGAATAGTAGTACTCAGTCACTTTGAAAAAAAAAATGTATCAGTTCGAAGGTGTTCGAAGGTTTGCGAATTCCAATTTTTCGAGTCGATAATTTATGTAGTGGTTAAATTTAAATATATCTAATGCTCCCAGACGAAATCAAGGATAGAATACCTCAATAATGCATCACGATGTGTGTATTAAAAATTAACAGGATCTCTAATACCAAAATTCCAAGATACCTTTTGATGCAACATTTCCTTCCACCGAATATTCTGTGATTTGGCAAAATGAATACAAATTTTCTTAGCATATTTACAATAAATACATTAAATGATTATTTCGAAATTCTGAAGTTCCTCGTCCGATGGTAGAACAATTTTGTCTGGCCGAACTAAGTCTTTGCTGATATATGGTAACCCCGCTTTTTCTCTTCGCGCCATCTCCAAATGCGCTTCTCGATATGCCCAATCTCTTGCTCGCGGCCTGTAACAAACTACAATTATTGCCACTACGTATCAGAAAAAGATACGGCTCTTTCGGAAGACCTACTTTCTCCATATTGCAAAAAACTTCCTGAATATTCCGGAAAATCTGCGTATGAGTCATTTAAGATTCATACCGAGGTTTACAATTTTTCTATAGTTTCATCAAAGTAATAAAAGCTGAGGCGCAATACTTAATTATACCATCTAAAGGCTGTCTAATGTATTCTGAAGTAATACAGTTCTTTTCTTATACTTGGAATAAACAGTATGAAACTCGGTAAAAAAGTTATTAGAGTATGCTGACATGATCAGTCTAGTTTAGAACCATTTATAAAATCTGAATATCTGAGCGAAGGGATTTTCTTTTTGTTCTTTCAACGACTAAACACTGTTTAAATGCTTACTAATAAAGTGAAGCAGCAGCAGAAATGAGAAATATTTAAAAAAAAACAAACCAATCAGGAGCAGCATACAGGAGGTATAGCGTCACCCAACTAACCATTACCGTTAACAAAACAAACATGTATTTATGAAATTTCAACCAATCAGCATGTTCATCGTAGGGAGATAAGCCAAACCAAATCCAGTTACGACGCTATAAATTTACATAGATGCAAGTTGGGCCAAGATACTGGTGCAAAACTTGAAATTTTATCTAGCTGACTCGAAATAAGAGCATTAGTATTTTGAAACGAAAAATTATCAAAACGAACAATCTGACCGCCCTGATCTTTCGCCAGTGGTCTTCTCCAGCCATCACCAAATAGCCAATCTAGACGACTACCATTTAATTTTGGCCATGGATTTTCATACGCGTAAGAGTCAGAACCAGGCCTAAAATGATGTACACTGAAAAGGATGTCCGAAAAGACATCATGCTAAAACAACCACAAAATATGGTTAAAAGGATCTGCTGTATTTACTACGTTGAAATCATCCTTATGCAAGATGACTTTTCCGAGCAATGTATTTCTTTACGAAAAAGTCCATTTGATTTGTATGCAACCAATTAAACTCAAAAGAACTAGAAACTTATAAACTTTCAAGGTCACCGTTATAAACTTTCAAGGTCACATATTATTCTTCGCTGGATTATATCTCATCTTTTTAGTTACGCGAATTTTCGTTAAATACTTGAAAACCAAAAACCAACTAGATATTTTTGATCTTTGCAATCTTATGTGAAATATTTTAATCAGCAACGTATTTTCTACCAAATAAACAAACAATATAACATCTTTAAATATTTTTACGACAAAAGATAGTTTTTGTCCTATATTTTCATCCGCATTTTAACAGATATTTAAAATGCATAATTAAGTGAGTTTCTCTCTGAATTTTAACAATGATTCAAGGTGAAATGAAATAAATTCCACATGATAATGCTTTAAAAAAGAAAAAAATGCCTATGAAAAAAATTTTAACAAATGATAAATTACAAAGTTTTCACAGTGAAAACTCATTCATTCTGCTGACGTTAATTTTAATTCATTCAAAATAAGAATGACCTGTAATCTGCCGGTTTCCTTTTAATATTCTCTTCACCATGGGCTTCACCATGCGGAATTGCCGACGATAGCCTCAAAGAATTGATAGATATCGTGCGACGACAATGTGGTATATGAAGAAACATTCAAGTCAGAGCTATT
>JARVGP010000915.1:0-27737 GCA_029876185.1 Mansonella ozzardi | reverse complement strand
ATAATAATAATAATAATAATAATAATAATAATAATAATAATAGTAATAATAACAAAGTAATAATGATGAAAACGAAAAAAAGTAATAATAACAATTATGGACAGAAAATCAATAATAATGATAATAACGTTGATGACAACAATGATGATAAGAATACTGATGATAATAATGATAATAACAAAGAATCTATTGAAACATTTTTGAATGAAAGCGTAAAATTAAATTTCTTAAAAGAAGAGTAATTCAATGAGTTTTTTAGCAATCTAAAAATTTTTATCCGATATTCTTGTCAATATATTATCACACTTTCAACTTCTTACACAATTCATAATCAGCTATTAGCTTGGCTCTTTTCAATTTATTACACAATTCATAATCTGCTTTAGCTTGGCTCTTCTTTCAATTTTTTTTTTAAAAAAAGGTATTGATGATAATTTTAAAGAAGAATGAATAATTGGACTGATAAAATATTTCTGCTGGATGACCATAATTAAATAATACTTCAAAAAACATTAACCATTATCAACTATAATTGATTCCGGGCCAAATATTTGATGGTCCAAAAGATAGCCTGCTTTTGTTAATATACTATTCACTGCTAAAATACCTTCTAGCTTTGGTGGCTTTGGCCAGCTAAAATAATTTGTTAAAAAGCAAGTATTAATAAGGATATTAGGAGATAGTTTTTTAAAACAAAATTTTAGTATGCTGTAAGTTTCACTATGGTTTATTCTTTATCAGCTAAAATTGATTCAAATTTTTTCTAAAATTGAATTGTGATTTTCTCATTGTAAATCAGTGAGATATAAAGTGAAGGTCTATAACATGAAATATAATTTATTTTTAGTTTCAGGACTAAGGAAGATACTTTTTTGAAATATCAGTACACAGTCCTTAACGTAGCTTGGCTCTCTTTTTTTTACGAAAATTTCAAACTTACTCATAGCGTTCACAATGAAATACTGATGAAGGTATCACAGTGAATCTGATAATGGCAATAACAGCGATCAAAAAAGCCACAATGAAATATCTGGCGAGGAAAAAAATTGTAATAAATTATAATATTTTGTGTTAATGATAACTAAGCTTTAATTATGATAATGATAATCAAACAAACAATGAAAAGCCCAATGGTAAGTAATCATTTCATTAATTGTGAACTTTTTAAGTGGGATGATTGTGAGCATTTGTAACTTCGACTGCATCTATTGGTAGTAGCTGGGACAAGTGGCAGGTGACAGTGATTCGTTCTGTCATTGTTCATCCATTTTCAAATATTAATCTAATAGAGTAATGTGGTTACCTTTATCAATTCATTTCTTCAATCGTTTTTTTTTTTGGCTTTATTTTTGCTTGAGAAAGAAAAAGATGGAAGAAAGGTCTTCTGAAGGATAGAATCCTTCTGAAAAGGTTCTATTTCTAACTTGATTTTTATTATAAATAAGAAAGAGAGAGACTACTTACCATAAAGTCTTTTTTTTCAAGTTCAAGAAGATTTAAAAGATTGTTGCAAATCAAACAAATTTTCCTGCTTTTTTCTTATCCTTTATATATAAAAGTATGCTTTCAGAAGAATCACTCAGAAAAAATAAAAAGTAAAAAAAAAACGCAAACAAAAAAACAAATAAAGAAACAAACAAACAAACAAACGAACAAACAGACAAACCAATAAACAAACGAACAAAAAAGCAAACAAACTGATAAGCAAACAAACCAATAAACAAACAAACAAATAAACAAACCTAATTGCTATCATTTTTCGTTTTTGTTGAAAAAAATCAAGTTTTCTGATCTGTAATTAATTAGAAAACAATAAATTCTCTCATTAATTAGCGATAAAAATAAAGATTCAACGGACGGAAGCGTTTCACAGTAAAAGTTTGATAATTTTTTCAACAGATAAATCGTGCGAGAAAATTCTACAGCAGCAGTTATTCATCTAGAAATTATTTCAGTATGTTCTCAACGAAATTCTACATGTAATAAACCTTTACCAGGATTCTCCAGGATCTAGCCCAGGATGTTTCATATCATTGTATCCAGTCGAGCAGAAGTACAAGATGAGGTTTGGAACATGATATATTAAAAGGATAAACGATGTTTGAATTGATTTTATCCCTACAAAACTTTTTTGTGTATCCATGGCTTGAAAAGAGAGAAGATTTATAGATCTGTCGAAACTATCAGTCAGATCACCGTGAGATCATTAGATCATCATCAGATAGTGTTGTTATAACAACGAAAGCAAATATACCAACAAACCTAAACGAATTGATGATAGTGAAATTACTATTAATTTAATTTGACCGAAAACTTTCCAGTTGCATGGCCTTTTTAACTGAATAAATTATTCAATTCAATTATCAAAAACTGAAATTCACAAAATAGAGATTTAAATGAATAAAAAAGAATTTAAGAAATTTGATCAGAAAAATGTTAAACAATTTACGACTTATAAGAATGATCAAAAAATAACATTCATGATCATATCTCATCACGGACAAGTGGAAATGAAAAATATGAAAAACAGACATGCGACACAGTGACGATAGACAGAGGTAAGTAGAGACTGAGAGAAGAAAAAAGAAATTTAAATTAATTATGAACAAAAAGAAATGGTGGAAAAAAAGGAAAGT
The DNA here is from genome assembly GCA_029876185.1 of Mansonella ozzardi. Taxonomy (NCBI): domain Eukaryota; kingdom Metazoa; phylum Nematoda; class Chromadorea; order Rhabditida; family Onchocercidae; genus Mansonella; species Mansonella ozzardi. The sequence goes on along the minus strand of JARVGP010000915.1, from coordinate 25,101 downwards.
GAAACATTTCCCTGCTTTCTTTTTTAAAAGTTTTCTTTTTTGCATGAATTAAATTTGTTGAAATGTTCAAAACATGCAACGAAATAGTTTTCAACTAAAAATGAAAAATGAAAGGGAAAAAAAGAAACACATGGCGTACGTGAATATATTATTAAGAATATCATTTATATTACGTTCAGTCAGAAGATGACTTATGGCTTGCAATTTTAAACGAATGGAACTGAGTAATATTTAATAACAATAATAATAATAACGATAATAATAGTTATAACAATGATAATAATAATATTATATAATAATGTAAAAAAAGTTTTGTCGTAGTAGAAAAACGGTCGGTTCACGGTTGATGATTCACAGTTCAAAGCTTACAGTTCACGGTTCATGTATCGATATGATGGGAAAAGAATGAAACGGAAAGAAGTATAAGGGAGAGAGGAAGGAGAGAGAGAGAAAGAGAGAGAAAAGAAAAAAGAGGGCAAGAGAAGGAATAATAAATCTAACCATAAATTCGTACTGTAAATCGAAATTTCAAAAGAACAGTCAAATAATATAGCAAATAAACTGTATTGTTATTGTTATTGTAATTATTACTATTATAATTATTAGTAATTGAAATAATATAAAAATAAGTACATAATTGAAATAATATAAAATATTTCGGTGAAGCAGTCGTACCATCGTGTTTTCATTATCAATTGTCCAGAATTCATTGCTACTACTAATAATTCAAATTTACCCGAAATCCAACAACAATTCAAATTTACCCGAAATCCAACAACAATTCAAATTTACCCGAATAGCAAAGTTCTGATTTATTTCTTTTATTTTCAATCGCACGGAGGGGAATGTCCCTCTTGCACAGATTACGAATCAAGCATGTAATACGAATAAGTAATGAGAATTACTACGAATCAAGTGTGTTATACGAATAAGCAATGAGAATTATCCAGGGGAATACTTGGAATTTCCGCTGCTTGAGATTTGCTGAACTTTCAAATATTCCAAAAAAAAAACAACGAACCATACAAATGATAATCGATGATAGAACATGTTAGCTTTAATTAGCTAATTAATAATTTTCAAGTTATCAATATGAACTACAGTAACAGGCAAGATTGTTTGGTTATATTCTAATTTTAAAACGGTGATCATGATCGCATCGTGATGATTACTACAATCATTATTATGATTCATAAGGTATGGTAATTTTAAAATGGTGCTAATAATTAAATCTTATTTTGCATGACTCTAACTGAAGATGATTCATAATTTTGAGATGCAAATTACGATCGCATCGTATCCAATTTTATGATTATTTCAAAATATGGTAATAGTAGTTTTCTACACGCAAACTTATACAATTATCGTATAACGCAGCTTTGAGATGGTCTAAATAATAATATTTCTTAAAAAAAAAGGATGAATGCTACACAGTGCACAATTATAGAATACATAACTAGCATTTCTTCCAATTTGTACCGAAGAAAAAGTTTATTATTTTGTGAAATTTTCGCGGAAGTTTATTAATTCTGAAATATTTTGCTACAAAGAAATAGGAAAAGAAAAAAAGCAAAAAAGAAGAAACGAAAAAAAATCCAGAAAAAAACCCCTTAAGAAATCAATTATACAACTAATTATTGGCCTTTGAGAAATCAATTATACAAATAAATATTGGCTTTTAAGAAATCAATTATAAAATTATTATTGGCCTAACGAAAGATTTATAAACTGAAATGATGCTGGTCGTATTAACGAAAAATATAAATTTTTTTTTTTTAAATTTCAATATCTTCCGCATTATACTGAAATCATACTTTGATGCCATCGAAAAACGAAAGAGGTGTTTCATTGCGATACAGATTCACTGAAATGTTGCAGCCAGTCCGATTTCGCTAGTCCGTTTCTCGTGTGACCGAAGTAGATTAAAGTTTTCCTTAATTGAAAAATGACTTTATAAAATACATATTGTTTACGAATGCCAATAAAAAAAAATCACTTAATAATGAAATGCGATTAGTCAGCCAATCAATCGATCAATCAATCAATCAATCAATAGCGATCGGTACAATTTGCCGCTTACGAAAGCTTTTCAATATTCCTTTTTGAGAAGTCAATGGAAAAATGTGTTTTCTGCGGCTGGTATCGTCGTACCAATGGTCCCGCATTGAGATTTTATGGAATTCCACGTGAACCAGGCTTGAAACGTGTAAAATGGTTGTGTGCTATTGGTGATCGAGAATTATCACCGAAAGATAAGGTTTGTTCAGTTTTTGATGATATCATTTTATTTTAGCAATTTGATTTCCTAAATGGTGAACCTATTCGTGTGAGAAATTCCAGGCTTCCTTTTTAGAGTTCAAAAGCAGTGGTGCACTTTTAGAAGAATTTTGGATTTTGCCCTTATAGTTAGTTTGACCTTATGTTTAGGTCTAACTCTAAGCTAAAAACCATGACTTTAAAAAATCTTACTTGATATGTAGCAGCAGTAGTATTCATATTATTTTATGTAAAATTAGTCAATTGTGTTCATCTACTCAAGGCGTTAAATTATTTTTATAACTAAAAAGTGATAAATAAACTACGAATATTTTCTGAAGCTTTTTACTGGTCACAATTTGATTGTTACCACTTGATGATCTTTCATTGTAGCTTTTAAAAAAAATGTAAATTAACTAGAATCATGCTTACAAATATTATAAGATATGCTTACTAAAATTTGATTTTTAGAATAAAAATATCGTTTCAAGCTAGAATTAATATCGGTCATTTTTTGTTAGATAATAATAATATCGATGATATTTCATAATTAGATAATTAACACTTTTCTTTAAAAGCTTATCATTATTGGCACCGTTTACTCAGACCACATATTTCGCTTGTTTTTTTTTTCTTTAATGTCAACTTAATAATATTATTTTTGCTCAATTGTATCAATTGGTTTAATTTACAGGTATGCAGTGTGCATTTTCGACAAGGTCGACCTTCCAATGATCCATCACATGAAGATTTTGCTCCGCATTTGTTCTTGCAGCGTTTGATATCACAACCTCTTGCTAAGACACTAACATATCTTGAAAGTCTTGCTAATGATGATGATTTCGATGAAATGGTACGGTATTTTCAACTTATTCTCTTGTACCGTTTCTTTCTGTTGCTTTAGTCTAATTAGTCTTATGCTGCTTCATGGAATTACATTACTTCCATTTAGAGAACGACCTATGTTATTTTTCACGTACTTTTTTATTGCTTGTAATAATACCATTTCTTTTGGTAAAAGATGCTTCACGACGATTGCTGCAGTTTATTGACTTCTGGCCCTTTATGTACTAGTAATTTGCTTCACTAATAGTACTATCAGTAAAAATAATATGAATACGTTTGCTAGGAATTCAAAAAGTGCAAAATTGAATAATTAAATTACGATTTTATAGCCCTCTGTATCACGATCAGAACAGTGTGAACGTTTACATGCATGTAAGCCATCAATTTTGCGAAAACGACGAAAGATCACATCGTCCTCAGATGAACCTAAGGTAGTTTTTTTTTTTTTTATTTTAATTAAACGAAGTCCTAAATAGCTCTATTATTTGTGTGTGTCAAAAGCATATTGTAATGGTGTTGAGCTACAGTCGGATATGACTTACTTACCTGGAAGAAAAATACGAAAACTCATCTGATCATGAACTCACTTGATTTCTTTATAGAGAACCGGTCAGAGTATTAGCGAAAATGCACAAGATTGTTCATCAGAAAAAACTTCCGTAGCGGAGAGCCAAGAAGTGGTGGATAAAAGGCTATCATCAAAAGATGATATGCCAAGTATTGTGATGTTCACAAATCCTATAACTGGTACCAAAAAACGCATGAAGCTGCAACATTTACCTCGAGCATTTGTAGAAGCAGTGGGTATTAAGCCAGGTCAAACAATGATTATTAAACGTCGGATACGAATGGCTAAATCAGCACGAAATGAGGTAAAGTAATGCAATTAATTATTGCTGCATAAGCTAAATTAATGCATATGTTTACACTTACGTATTAAAGTGATTAATTAATTTCATGAGCAAAATTTATTTTATAGTTGGCAATTTTTATTGGTAACAAATCCTAAGTTTCCGGATGTTTAAGCAAAAGTTAAATAAATTCCATAGGAATTGAGTAGGACTGAATAGGACTGAGTTTGTTACTGACTGCATAAGTTAAATTAAATACTTGCGTATGTTTACATTTACGTTGCACAGTGATTAATTAATTTCATGGGCAAAACTTATTTTATAACTGGCAGTTTTTATTAGTAATAAATCCTGAGTGGACATTTCAGACAAAAGGTTCCATGGGGACTGGGTGGAAATTACTGAAAAATATCATTAACATTAAAGTGGACGTTTCAGGCAAAAAGTAAGTTCCATGGGGACTGAGTAGAAATCACTGAAAAACATTAAAAAAACATCTTTTTTTTCTCAGATAGAAGGATCTGATGACACCATGGAAAATGTGCTGGAAAAAGAGGAAAATCTTTTGGATAATGCAGCAAGTATGTGTTGAAATTTACTACAAAAGTAATGAGACGCCTTTCTGTGATACTGTATTCGGTTGTACAATGAATTCTGCAATGATTCCTTATCTTTTGAAAACTTTTGGATACTAAACAACTTTCATTATCCTGTCACCGACTAGAGTTGTAATGATTCACAGTCAACAGGCATAAAAGAAGCCGTAAAGTGGAGTTCTTTGAAGTCGAGAAGATATATTTACTTTTATCGATGCGATCTTTGAAACTACTATTTGTCTTTTTGATGACTGTATTAAATGAGTTAGCTTATTAATTGTCATCAGAAAATTTACATCATCATTCATAGTATTTATTTCCAAATTCACATCTTAAAAAGAGTTTTTAGGTTTTGTTGAAAACCATTAAAGACTGTCATATTCAAATTTTATATTAATTTTTAATTTAATGTACAATAAAAAAATTTGACGAAAGAAAAGACAAAACACTGAAAGCAAAATAAAGGAGAGAAAAAAATTATTACTAATGTATTGCTAATATTCGTATAATTATTACTAATATATTAGTAATATTCGTATATACTCGTATAAATATTTGTATTAACCGTTTATTCGGTCAAATCAATTCAAATCAACCGAAATAATAAAACCGAAAAATTAGAGGTATTAAGGATTCATGGGTCATGTTTCATTCTACTTCTTTGTTGCCATTATAAATGCAGTAAGCTACAGTATCGCATTGATTATTTCTTCTTTTTGAAATCCATGTAATCATGCTCCATCATATGTATAGCAGTAGGTTTCCTTCGCTTCTTTTCTTGTTTTTCAGTTACGGTGAATAAGTGTTTCCAGCTAGATATGATAATTAATATCGTACAACCTGGAAAAAAAAAATACTATGGATGATTGATGGAAAAATATATCGGAAAGAAAATACAAAAAAAAATTAATCAATGATAGTTCGTAATTAATAAGTGATAATTCGTAATTTCGAACTATCACTGATGATTTAAAAAAGAACTATCCAAAAAAAGCTATTTACTTAATTATCTCTTACTGACAGTAATAAATAGGTAATATTTTTCATTTCAAACGAATAGCAATGAAAAATTTTTTAGTATATATGACAAATAATACATATTGAACTGTGCATGTGAATCGTTAAAATATATTTAGTTTAATGAAAAATTTTACAGTAGAACAGAATTACAGTATAACTAACCAGATAGAGCAATCTGTATGTACAGAGCAAATGATTTCTCAAGCAATTCAGTGTTGAAAATTTCGAAACAAGTAAAGGCAATCGATGTTGCCGAACAGATTAGATGGAATATGTGAAGTGGAATACAGTCGAAATAATAAATTACAAACAGACGTAACAGTAGTAGTGACCAGTAGTGGACAAAGAATGATGCTGCAATCGATGTTGCGTCTAAAAAAATTAATTAATTACTTTAAAAAATCATTAGTTCATCCAAAAAAAAATAAAGAAATAAGTTCTAAACTCTAATATATACGCAGGTTTTTCTTCGCTTTTACAGTAGCTACCATATCAAATGTTAATATTACTACCATTCAACAACTAGTTTCAATAACTGATCTGCTAAAGTAACTGACCTGCTTCAGTAACTAGTCTATCTCAGTAACTACCTGTTACAGTAACCAACCTGTTATCACTAGTTACTAATCTTATCATTCGATAACATGTAGCAAGATTTGCTGGTATAAACTGTCGAAGATTATCAATAAGTTGAGGCAAAAACACTACGGCAAATAGTGAAAACTACGGTAAATGCCGCTGCAAATTCCCTTCCCCTCTACAATAATTATGGTACCAGGTTTATATATGTTGAATGCTAATATTATCATTTGATAACTAACCTCTTAAAGTTGTTCTATGACGCAGTAAAAGCTGCGAAAAAATTTTTGGCCGCATACATTGCCAAAGATTACCGATAAGTTGTAATACGGTAAATGCTAACCAAGCACGAATGATATTTCGAATTTCCATCATTCACTTACTGGACTGTTATCATTTTCTTTCCATATACCAAATCCTTCCTTTTTTTCTTTTCTCTCTCAGGAAGATCAATTCTTTTTTTGATACTGTAAAATTTCTTCTTTCAAACTATCAGTTTCAATCTTTACTGATTACAAAAAAAGAATTGAAAATCATAAATTGAAACAATGAAAAGAAAACTTTTTTTTGTCACATTGTTTTTAATAATGCTAAGGCAAAAACAGAATGATATTTGATAATGAAAAAGAAAAGAAATCATAATAATAATAACAATGTTAATTAACTTCTTATATCAACATTAAATCAAATCATTGCTTAAAAAAAATAATAAAATTTAATTTTCTATTCCTTCACTGAACGAAAGATATATAAATAATAATTTTTAGTTATTACTTGTCAATTAAAAATTATCATAAAAATAAAAGAAAATAATGAATAAATAATAATTTTTAGAGTCTTCATAATTCGAATCACACGATATTTATATTGTGCAATACTGCATTAATCTGTTAAGAATTATATCTTCATAAAGTTCATATGAAAGTTTACAAATTTACACAAATTAAATGAATTAATCAATCATACCATCCAGTCATCGAAATCATTTGCAGTACACGAAGTTTCAATGTAATAGAAGAGAGAAACTCGTGAAAGACTAGAAAACAATGGAGGATAAATTCATTGAAATGCTGCCAATTTGTGAATTCTTAAGGTAAAAAAGAAATCAGATATCAAAAATACATAACTTTTCATCTATCCATTCATCACAATCAATGCAAAGTAGAAAGCAACAAACAAGAGCAATATGTAGAATATAAATTTGCGCAAACAATTCTCAAAATATAATCCAAGAAAACAAAAAAAATCCAAAATGAAGCGTAGAAAATTGAAATTGAAAATACTGGATTATTAATGAAAATTTCATAAATGATAAGACAAATCAAATCACAATGAGTATCATTATTTAACATAAAAATTTGAAATCTAACTCATCCTATTTTACTGTAACTGCATAAGTTCGAATGATGAATAGTACTTGTAACCCTTGCTATCACTTTTATAAAATTTAATCTCCATACTAATATAGTATCGTAACAGAAACAAGTTAAGACAAAGCCATTGGAATCGGGTAATGTTATAAACTCTCATTAAAACTATTGCTAACTAATTAAAACTATCCCGAACCCATTAAAACTGCCCTCATTAAAATGTCCCCAAATTATTAGAACTGTCCCCAACTCATTAAAACTGTCCCCAATTGATTGAAACTGTCTCCAACTAATTAAAACTGTCCCCAACTGATTGAAACTGTCTCCAACTAATTAAAACTGTCCCCAACTGATTGAAAGTGTCCCATTCTCTACTAATCAAAATCAATACCTCTAAATATCCCGAAATTACACATCTAACTTGTCCATCATCCAGCCGAAATATATGATGAAAAAAAACACAGACAGAGAGAAAAAGGGAAGGAAAGAGGGAAAGAGAGAGGGAGGGAGAGAGAGTAAATAAAATTAAACGACATGTAAAGCAAAGGAATGAGGTTTAAAAATGACTGCAAGTATGAAATGAGCTTAAAATGATAATGCAGTCTGAAATGATCGTTAGGATAGTTTAATATTAAGGCTTATTGTCATAATAAAAGAAATTATTCACAATGAGACTTCAATTTTCAAAGAGCTAAGTGAACAATACGCAAAGTTCTAAGCATTTCTTGAAAGTTATCTTATGACATAACTTTTGACCTTAGACGTAATAACTAGGTGAAACGAATAGATCTGTTAAAATAGAAAGCTGATCTTCGCTGAACTGCATCTTATGTTCATGCCAACTGTCCTGATGAGTACGCTTAAATTCGCTCAGTGCTTTTTTTACCGTAGCCTGAAAATAATTTTCCCTTAATTGTTTAAGTTTTGAGTATGAATGAGACTGTATTTTTAAAAACTAATACAAACTTTTTTTATTCTATCAATATTACAAAAGTGATGCCTAGAACATATTACGGTAAGATTATTCGAGGCCAGGTAAATCTCTAAAATTATTATTACAAGTGATATCTAGAACTACGATAGATTTTTCGGGCCAAGTAAAAGCTCTAAAATTATTATTAAAATAGCAGTAATATCGATAACAAAGATCACATCTGCATTTTCATATATATATGGTGAAACATTTCATTAAAGCAGAATTGCTACGAAAATTCCGAACTTTATGTACTATTATTACAAATTCGATTTGAAAAATTTTGTTAAAAATTTCTAGAAATTTGAACAAAAGCAACAGTGTACAGTACTTACTTGCATAGGTTGCTTATCGCAAGTATGACGGCAAAGCTGCATCAGAATTTTCGGTAAAAATGGTGGGACAGTGTAAGGAAATGCTTGAACAACAGCAGAAAGAGCTAACACCCCGGCATGTCGTTTTATACCATTTTCTTCTCGAGACCATTGGTAAAATGTCTCCTGAAAATTTAATTTTAATTAAAAAAAATTTTGTTTGAAGCAGAAGTTTGAAGCAATGTCCAAGAGTTATTTCCTGATTACTTGATATATTTCAAAAGTTGCTATTTCCTGAGATTACTTGATACATTTCAAAAGTTATTTCCTGAGATTACTTGATTATCAAAAGTTATTTCCTGAGTTTATTTGATAAATTTCAAAAGTTATTTCCAGATTACTTGTGACACATTTCCTGATTTGAAGGACTGTTGCAATTCAAATTCAATTGGTACTTTCAATTTATTGTTTGTTAATAATAATCATATGCAATAATATAATACTTAATAATAATAATAACAGAAAATAATGGTTAATAACAATAATATACGTTATAATATAACTTTGAAAAGATAAAAAAAAACACAAATTAATTAAAACTTACAATAATCAGGTGGTCTACATCGAAGAAGTGACAGTGGATCAGGCCTGATAATGTTGTAGCAGCAGCTTCACGTACTTCAAAACTGGGATCAAGTATCATGGAGCAGATTATGGTTTGCAGCACAGGACGATGATGTAGGAAAAGGAAGAAATTGGAGAATACAGCAACTTGCATATATTTTAATAGCGAAACTTTCGGTTTCCACCATGAAACAGCGGATGAAGCTAACTGCAAATGGAAAAAACCGAAATTCATACCTTTACTATCAATAAATTAATTTTAGGGATAGAGTACCATAATACCATCACTATGGATTAAAACATCTTAAACAGTATCATATCTTTACTATCAATAGATAAATTAATTATATTAGCCAGAGATCAATGGATTAAACAGTTTAATCCATTGATCTCTCGTAAGCAGTATTATACCTTTATTATCAATATATATTTATTTATTTATTAAATCAGCGAAAGATTAGTACCATCGATATGGATTAAAATATCTTAAATAGTAGTTGGAAAGCGATATTGGCAATGATATTTCACAGTCAGAGAATAATTTATCTGCATAATATCATGCAATTAATTAAACTTATGTAAACACAGCCATTCCTACAATCTTAACTTCTTTCCAGAATAGGAGATTAATTTTTTTGTCAGGCCTAAATACTCACGACATGACATGAAACTAACTGACCTCTTTAATGCCACACAAAACCATTTCTATATTCTTTGCCACAATTAGTGCTTGTGACATTCCTTGGCGCAACTGATCATGACAATTATTTTTCAATTCTTCATCGCTGAAACAAAAATTTTGAAGTAACAAAAATTATGAATGCAGCGATCATGAATATGAATACAAGATCATGAATACAGGTTTTTTATCACGATTCTGTCCTGTAATAATCTAACTACCTACTTTGCTCATTAGTATAGTGGTGAGACTATTTATTAGTACCGATAGTTTCCGATTCCCTAGAGTTGTAAAACAATTTATCGATCCATTTCGACTTAAGTGAAACTTTCTGTCCGATGCTTGATGCTCAAGTTTGATACTAACAGTAAGCAACAAATAATTTCCTATCAAATAAATTAAAATACCTTGTTTCATTTTCAAAATGTAAAAGCAACGGCAAAAAGTTGAAGATAGCAGGTGGTAGGGCAGTAAACGAATGAACCCAATGTGCACTTAAATAGTTTAACGCACATTTTAGCGTCATGATTGCCTGAAAAGAAAAGCAAATTGATTGTGAGCCAGTAACTTTTTTCCTAAAAATCTTAACTGCTTTCATCTGTGGGAAATCTGAAATATGATTCTGATAGAAGGAAATCTTCATAATGCTAATTCCTTCAATTTCATTAAATTGGAAAAGAATTTAATAATTTTTTTTTACTAAAGAGAAACTGGCATACCTTTTTCCGACCGTTGCCTTCACCACCATTAATAATCTCCATATTGTTGTCATTTAAGGACACACCATCCAATTCGTCATCATCTCGTTTAGCAGTGGCAACTTCAGACCACAAAATTTCTAACTGCAAAATAAACCACGATAAAGAGACAATAAGCAGCAGTCTTACTCTCAGTAATCTCTGACCTCTGTACGAACTCTCTAATTCAATTTCGTAATGATCTACATTTAACAAGGAAAATTGTTACAGGATAATGGTCATAGGTAATACCATCTTTTTCTTCTTTGTAAAAATAAAAGTATATAAAGAATTTAAGTTTCAATGATATCTTTTTCTCTCAAGTTTTCAATTCCCATTCGTCATTTACATTCGACTAAAGCGTTTTCAGATAGATAATCTTGATAAACTGTCTTCGTAAAAAGTTAATCAAGATAAATTTAAGTCGAAAATAAAATTACAATTGAAAACTTAAATTTACTTCAGTTTTGCTATAATAATCTTGATAAACTATCTTCGTAAAAAGTTAATTGATAAAGTTCTGTAATAGTAATTATTATATGCTAACGAAGTAACTAAAAACTCTAATTAATTAGAAAAGCATGCTTTTGTATCAATTTTGATCATTGCATCATCGATTTTCATTGGGTGAAATTTCTTCGGAATTCGTGAATCAATGTATAAATGAGCCAGATCGAACCAAACAATGGTAGCAATACTTGAGCCTATACGTTCACGTAAATTCTGATATGATTCTTCCATGGTTTCCAAACATTTTTGAAATAATTGATTCCATAGCTCAGTTACCCGCCATTCACATTGATTTAGCGCACCTTGCACAAAATACATTCGCCTGGAAAGAAAATAATTTTTGACAAACCGTATGAATAAAATATGATACCGTAAATTGGATAATGGATTAGCATGAAAAAAAAAATTATCTCAAAATTTCCCTCATAAAAAGTATAGTGAAAATTAATTCGCTCATTTATACTAATTAAATGCACTGCATTAATTATGCATGAGTTAAAATTTTTCATTAATCTGATTTAATTTTTCATTTAATCTAATTTATTTACGAATTAAATGCATTGCATTAGTTATGTATGAGTTTAAATTTCTCATTAATCTCATTCAATTTCTCATTTAATCTAATTTAATTATGCCTGATGCTTTAATATTGCAAATAATGTCAAATTGAATAATAATTAAAATCGATTGCATTGTTTACTGTGGTACGACTTAAAAAACTATTTTTTACTTTATATTCCATATACTAATTTTAATTAATTACAACGTAAGAGTAGTAGTACTAGTAGTAATTTTTAATTTTAATTACAATATAAGCATTGTATGTTCCCTCTTATTCAACAGATGCATCAATTAGAAAAAGTTCTTTTCTTCTAATTGTTATTTCATTCAATCTTTTGCAATAAAACTAAAAATTTCTTTCAATTTTCGAGTTTTTTATTAGTCGAATTAACTTTTAACCAATTTTCCCTTACAGATCTTGAAATGAACAAATTCACTCATTCATTCTTTCTTAATTTAATTAATTTAGTAAGCAATTATACAAATATGAATGCGAATTTAAGTAAGAATCAATAATTGAACTTGTAATTGACGCAAAAGTATCTCTTTTGTTTTATTATAATATAATTCTCTGAGAACAAAAGTGACAACTTTATTCCCGTGGCACTCATTAGTGAAATAACAGTCTACTCATTGCTGACAGGGATGATATCTTAAGTTGTGGAGACTTAATTTACACTTTTTTTTTTTAAAGCTAATCATTGAGATAGATGAAATTTTTGAATATAATATTTTTCACTACGATATTTTCTTCAAGCAATGACAAAAGTTCAAAATTCATACGTAGTAGCATGAAAGCTGCTATCCGTTGGTTTCATGCAAAGTTCAAACAGCATTTCAATAAACCATGAAAGTGCTTTTGGGTCAACCGAACCAAAAACTGTTGCAATAGCTGTTCCCCAATTCTTGACATTTTCCGTTTTCACTGTTTCCAAACAATTGCTTACTAAGGGTCGAAGCCAAGTGGACATTGCTGAAATCTTCTCGAATGTCCACAATTTACTGCCATTCAGCAGTCCTGCAACAATTTCCGATGCTAATCGTTGATCGCCTTCCTAAAAATCTCACTTTATGATAAATTACAAAGATACACATCTATGCAAGTGCAGCGGTTAATTGAAACACACCGATTCCGAATGACACATCTGAATACACAAATAACACACTAACAAGATTCTGAATTCACTTCTATCTAATTCCATTAACCAATTCGAAACCGATTTGAGAAATAAAAAAGATAAAATGCATAACCTTGTCACTTGCAAGTAAAATTTCCAAATGTTTCTTAAAAATTGGAAGCATTAGGTCGTTATAATTCCGAAATAGGCCCTGAAAATGCAAAATTCTTCTTTCACTCAAACTGGTGACTAGGAGGAATATACATATTGTAATGTTCTAGAAAATTTAATCCTGAAAGGTTGAACAAAAATTGTTCAGTAACGATTCACGAGGAGATATGGAAGACAATCACTGAAGTTGGCAAGTGAGTGATTGCAGAATGATCCTAAAACAGTTCTTTAAATTGAGTTACTATGCGTCAATGTATCTCATGAATAGTCTTCTCATGGAAAGTTAGTTTTAACTATCAAGAATCTTCCTTCCTTCAACTAACTCATAAATAACTTCAGATGCCCCTACGCTTCACTAATTAATTAATCCCGCAAATATATTACTTCCAGAAAGCTCAGCTCAGGCAATACTGACTTTCACTAATATAAGAAGTTTAATGAAATTTAATAATTTTAATAAAAGAAGCAATAAAACTAACGTAAAATAAACCGAATGCGATGGCATCAAATCCTTCTTCACCCTTTTTCTCTTCAACACTCATATATTGTCGAAATTTTCCCGCGAATTCACCATCACTGAATGTTTCCACAATGAAACGATCAATATCATTTAATTCATCCAATTTACGATTAATCGCTTTTTGTTCATTTGCTGGCGCGTAAACTTTCATAACTCTTCAAATAATTCAAATTACTATTTATCAATTGAGTAAATGGGAATTAAATTCAAAAACTATATATAATAAATTAGGAAACTATACATAGCAATTACTATTCCAACTTTAGATTCATAGTCTTTTCAATTTTAGAGCAACAGAAATATTGATTTAAAAAATTCTACTACAAAATCCGAATGATGATTATAAATAAAATATTTGCTCAATCTACTCATTCATAATAACGAAAATCTTTGAAATATATATATATATATATCACTATTACCATTCATTAAAAAATTAAGACAGCTAAAGACAGCGTCCTTCGATATTTTGGAAAAGACTAATAGTACAACTCACTTTGGCCAAGAGTTAAAGACAGTTGTTCGATATTTTGGAAAAGGCTAACAATAATAGAACACTCACTTTGGCCAAGTATAAAAGCCCCAATGAGTTTTGCTTAGAAATATTGTGGCATTCCAGTCCTTTGCTGTTCGAGGCACGTTTTCTCTGTCATACATTGTTACCACATTGTCCATTCGAAAACCGTAATTTATGGGCCACTTTGCACCAGGACCAACATTTTCTTCCTCAAAAACAAAGAGAAAATCAATTGATGTGAGGAAATCGGATAAAGTTTAACAGGTGAAAGTTATAGCGATTTATTTGCATTTCAATTTAAAATACTTCTTTACACTTCTCTATACAATTACCTATCACGGATCAAGCCAAATCGGGCTACACAAGGCTGATCAAGTTTTGATTACAATCAAGCCAAGTCGAACTATCAAAGACTGATCAAATTTTGAACACGATCAAGCCAAGTCGGGCTATGTATCTAAGGCTGATTAAATTTTGAACGTTACCATACAGCAGAGGTACAGTAGCATTGCGATATCTAGCTTATCATGAAAAAATTATGGTAAATTTTCCATATTATATTAATTAAAAAAATCAAAAATCACTTTAATTGGATTATCGAAAGGTATTTTTATAGCCCGCGGTTTCGTGATGCGTAACCAAGCAGCTATCAGTCCAGTTGCCATACGTCTCGTTTTAACAGCATCATTCACAAGTAATCGAATAAATAATCTATAAAGACGCGCCTTTTTAAATTTTTAAAAATTTTAAATCTATAAAGATAAACTGTATTGTTATATAATGTTTAAGCAGTATAAATGAAAACGACATTCTGTTTTAAACTTTGATTTAACAATTAAAAATTAAATTTTCAAAACACTTTTTCTAAAATTTAGCTCGGCATTAATATTTCATGGTTAAATATATGGTACTGGTATTTAAATATATATATGGTAGTTAAATATATATATGGTTCTTAAATATTTGGTATTGTATATACGGTACTGTCTGTTATACCGATAAATATAATATCGTGGAAAGAAGTACGAAAATAATTTTGAAAAAGCAAAGTGTTTTCAAGCATGAAACAGAACGACTCAATATTAAAATCACTTGTCAATCAATATATTCTACCAATAACTCAAACCATTAACCAATATTTCAATCATTCTGAAAACTTCTCACTTAACTGCATGTGGTAGGAATGGAAAACCTACTTCAGAGCATCTGGTGGGAATGGAAAACTTACTTAACAGCATCTGGTGGGAACGGCATATCTCGTCTGATAAGTAGCGAGAGTAACGATTGAGCCATGTCAACATGTCGCCAATGAAGATTTGCATCCGTACTGAGTGCGACCAAACGATCACAAAGCGAATAATACAATCTGCAAAAAAAAAAAAAAAAAATTTCGAGAACTTTAAGAAAGGAAATGATTTGAAATTGATTCATTTCACCGAAAGTAAAACTGTTTCACTCACTTCATTTTGCCCCATAACAAAAACTGCCAACTAGATACACGAATACAACCGACTAATTTAGACTAGTGAAAGTCCGAATTGATGGTCTGCAATGACCTAAAGAAAATGCCTCATACGAGAATAACGAGAACTAAAAGATAACCCATAAGATCTGCGAGAACTAGCTGCTTTTTCTTTTTTTATAAAAAATACTTTGATTCATTTGCGGAGATCAAATATTTATTCGAATTTCAATTTTATTTCCTGCTAACAAATAAGAAAGGCAAAGTAATGAATGTTGAAAGAGGTTGGGAAATATTAACTGAGATACTGAAAGATGTATAACTTCATCTAATCCATCCACTGACCATGCAAGTGACCCTCGCTTAATATATAGCAATATCAACAATAGCTTGCCTAATCATCTAAAAACAAGGCGTTTCTAAAAAAAAATGTCTTCCTTTTTGTCTTCCTTTTTCGAATATTCTTAAACTCTTAAAGCCGNGTAATTAATGTCCTCTAGTAATTAATATAATTAATGTGATGACTGTGCTAATCTTTAGTTTCTAAACAGGTATGTTTAACACATTTAAAGAAGAGTGGAGCTCCACTTAAAAAAAATAACGAAAATAAATCACCCAAAAATTGATCTGGAATGATTCGAAATTATCAACAAGAGTATTTTGTGCCAATTCTAATAGACCAATTATGGAAGGCTTCTCGGAATGCTGTGCTTCAATAAGTGCTGGCCAAACTCGCGATAATGTATTCCAATTTTGTCTGACAGAAATAGACAACCTTTTACCGTTCAAAAGAATATATAATGCACCCTGAAAAAAATGATGATGCAAAAGTTCAAATTCTATTTTAAACCGATCAAATTGCGAATAAAATGCTCATTATAGTGAAATTAATTAATTAACTATTTGATATTTATCTAAAAGAAACACTTGTAGATTATTCATTACATGTCCCTGATGATAATTTTAAATCAGATATGATGAATCCAACAGCCTCTCAAAAAAAAAATATGCAGTACCGGCTGTTAAATTAATGTCTCTAGCCTACTAATTAATCTGCTAAATTAAGGAATCTTGTATTCGTCACCATAAAAGATCTGAAAAGAACCGAACATTCAATTATTCTGGACACAGGACAAATCAGATATCTCAAAAGGTCCGAACATTTGATTATTCCAGATTTGGGAGAAGCAAAGCAACTGGAAGTCTGGGCTGAAGCAATCGGGTTTCTTTGAAGTTATAATTTTTCACACATTTGAAAAAAAAACAATTATCACTTTGAATTGCTCATGTGATATATCAGGTGATTCATTGAGAAATGCAAGTATATCATCAAGTACAAGTTGATATGAATAAGGAAATGTCTGAATGCATCCATCTAATACCCTCTGAGCATCAATTCGCGTCTGAAATGAGCACTGTTCAAATTTGCATTAATTTACAAATCGGCAAATTATAATCAATGTGATCAAATTATAATCTTCTTTGATTCATTCCTTCAAATGTAAAATATTCATGCTTATTTTAAAAAATATGCGCACTGTGATTGTTTGTCGTGTTTTAACTAATAATTAATTTGCAGATTGGCAAATTATAATTTATATATTAGAAAAATTAAAAAAATTTGAAAATTAGCAAATTATAATTTATACAAATGGTTAAATTATAACCATTGTCTTCTTCAATTCATTCCTTTGAATTCATTTTTTTTCAAAAATTAAATTCATCCAAAAAAATTTAATTCATTCTTTCAAATCTAAAATATTAATGCTTATTCAAAAAATATGCGAACTATAATTAAATATAAAAACTATAATTAACTATTTCACTAATATTATCCTCCAAATTATTTCAACCATAAATTCATATGCAAAAACACATACAGCACTGTATGAACTTGTACCTAATCGCACCAATAATTTCATTATTTCCAAATGTTGCACAGTAAAGTAATATCCGGAACGTGCCAATGTTCGCTTCTATAATTTAATTTAATTTTTTCATTACAGAAATCAGTATTAAATAAATATGTAGGAGCTGCAATTAACAATTCAAAAACTCTAATTAATTTTCAAAAATTTGAAAAAAAAAAAAGACGAAGAAAGTTTTGAATGTGTCGAACTGCATTATATTGAAAATCAAATTTAGAAAAAGTCCAAAAACACATCATTTAATAATATTTGACCAAATTTCAAGAACTCAAACTAAATAGGTCTTTAGCAAATTAGAGTACCAATACTTTAACGGGGAGAAAAATGAATTTGAATAGAATTATTTACGACAAAAAGTAGAAAATTCTGAAGCCATTTTTACCAATTTTCTTTGTAGTTTTGCAACATAAATAATTTCTTGAAGTCAAAAATGTATTGCATTTTATAGCGTTTATAGTATGGACGATAGTTTTGAAGCTAAGAAAATAATTTATAAATTCCAAATGCTAACATGATGCTGAAGCATAAGATATTCGGTAGTAACCAGATCTATGTTCGCTTTGTTTCCTTGTACCGTATCTCCAACAATTCTTTTCGATAATATATAATTTTGGTTTTGCAAATCGAATTTCGTCTGAAATAAATTTACTGGATTAATAAGATATTCGTTGTAACCAGATCTATTCGCTAGATTAATAAGATATTCGGTAGTAATTTAGATGGATTTTACCACTGTTATTAGAAATCAGTGGCATGCACTGAGATAAGCAAAGAGTCCATAGGGACCGAATATAGCATATAACGGTGATCTACAGTCTTAACAAACAAACAAAAAAAGTTACAATAGTATCAAAGTCAATTCGAGCAAATTTGTTATGCACGCATTCGATTTGTAGAAGCCTTACACATAGATATCAAAATAATCAGTAATTTTATTTTAAAGAGAACTTCCAACGTTAGTTTCAATTTCAATTTCAGTTCAATTTCAATTTCAATTCAAAAACTTTCATTTCCAATCTTCAAGCAGCTTAGTTTCAATTAAATATGCATTTATCAATCTCAACAAGCGATCAAGTTTCTACAGCTTTTTATATCTGTTCTAATTATCAACGATTCTCATCAGCTGAAAACAAACAAATAAATTAAGCAACGTGATATCTATTGTAACTATCACAATCCTCATCAATTGGAAATAAACGAATAAATTAAGCAGCGTAAACTAACTAACTCGATCAATTCCACGCTGAAAAATGAGAATATGTAAAATTTTGCATACAGCAGATAGAGATTTTGTATCATTTTCTCGATTTTGCATCAAATATTCCGCAACATTTTTCACCCGTTGTAAGACAAAATCTCGTACATTCGTCCCTTTGTATGTCATTCCTGCAAAAAGCAACCGAAATCATCTTTGTATGTTATAACGATCATTAATGACTATTTTTATATGTTATAACGATCAGTAATAACTATGTATGCCATATTGACCAGTAATGACTATCTTTGTATGTTAAAGTGACAGTAATAACTATCGTTGTATACTATAATGACTAGTAATGACTATCTTTGCATGTTATAACGACCAATAATGACTATCTTTGTATGTTATAACGACTAGTAATGACTATTTTTGTATGTTATAACGATCAGTAATGACTATTCGCAACAAATAACGCCAAAACTACAATTTTTAAGCCATTTGATAAAAGTTCTAGTAATATCAAGCTTATCTTATAACATACTACAAAATTACCTTTTACATAACATGGAGCAGCGACAAAATGAAAAGGATAGACCTTTACTGCTGAATCTGTCAGTGGTATCAATTTTCCATCAAGAAAAGGTAGCACAGCTGATGCACCAGCCAAGCAGCTGCCTACTATTTCCAAAGATTTCAACATTTCCATCCTAAAATTTAAGCAATGATTTAGGAGAAATGGAAAAGAAACACATATACCAAATTAGTCTGAACCATCTTTTTCATACACTATTCATACAGTATAAGAAGTCGTTATTAACTTCTTTCTCAGGATTCTTTTTATCGCAAAATAAGGAATATTTGAATTAAGTCACGGAGAGAAAAAAAAAACATGAAAGGAAATTTAGAAAAGAAAATTACCAATTAAAAAAAAATTTTAATTTAGGAAAAAAAAGAAAATTACTTGGAAAGGGAATCTGCATTTGCTAATTTTTCTAATTCTGGATAAAAAAATTCATCCAGCACATCCTGTGCTAGTTGAAGCTCCTCTTCGCTTGGTATATGCCATTTCAGTTGGAAAGTTTTTTTATCTGCTACTTTTGCCCAATGCTGGAAATAGAGTACAAATATCCTGTTTATTTTTTATTTGGACGGGTAATTCGGATAAAATCTTGAGTATCTCATCAAAAATTCAAAAAAAAAAAAAAATAATGATTGATGAAATCAGCGACTTCATGAAAAAAGAAAAAAACAGCAAAACCGAACTCTTATCGGAAGATACTTTTCGAAGGGTTGATCGAGCTTTTCACGTTTCTGTTCACTTGTATCAGTATATATGCTCGTTAATCCAACTAACATGCATTCCAATGCATTGCATGACAGCTATAATTTAAGTTTTTAATTTTAAATTCAAATTTAAATTTTCGCAATTTTACTAATTTTCAAATGTATAAATGATGATATCTACTCTAAATGATGATGATATCTGCATTATGCTTTACATTCTGTTCGTTAATTAAAATAAAATATGAAAAATTTTCGAATTTTAACAGAATCTTTACTTGACTGACTAAACACCACCAAAAGTTTTTTGCTATTAGTTCAAATAAAGCATAGCTCCTATATAGACTCTTTTCAAAAACACACCCGTATGTATATACGCAGACACACATATACAAACATACACAACGACATCAGTATCATTATAAACATTCCTTATAATCGCTATAATCGTCACAAACATTTCTTATAATCGCTTTAAATAATTTTTTGTAGCTTCGTATTCTCTTCATTTATATATTAAAATACATATGAAAAGTTTCGAATTTTAACAGACCATCAAAAGTTTTTTTTTGCTATGAGTTCAGATAAAGCTTGGCTATTTCCACATATTCTTTTCATTCAAAATTCAAACATCAAATGAATTTCGTCTTCTGACAATCATTTAGAAGACATTTAATTTAAATCTACTCTGATGATTCCTTCCTTTGCAAACTACTTTGATGATTCCACAACAAAAAGAAAAAACTTTCTACAATTTTTCCAGAAAGTTGTGAATTGGAAAAAATGCAAATTACCTCACATGCCGTACGACAACTCAAAGGTACAATCATTCGCAGTAGCCTTAACATTTTCGTTTTTTGTAATAAAATATGCATCCCAACTACTCTAAAAAGTTGCGAGGCCAAAACAATATACCATACCATCGTACAGTCTAATTCTTCTTCATCATGTGTTTCTTCTGAAAGCACAGGAATTACAGTTTAGTGAATTAAAGAAACCTTCCGATAACAAAAAAATTTTTTAATTTAAATTTTCATACGACTGCACTATATATTTATTTCCGAATAAGTTTTAAAAAAAAAATTTGAAAATTTGAAAAATTTAGAAATAAGTATCTAGTCTACATATCACGCACATAAAATGCCTTTAGCACACCTGTTATAATACTTCTGATGCAGAAAAAACTTAGAAATCTAAAAAAATTTTAAATTTAAAAAAATTAGAATTAAATATATAGTTTACTCATAAAATGCCTTTAGCTTGTGCAATATTCTCTATGCTGTGACTATATTTTCAGTAAACTCTTAGTAATACTCAGAATAAAGATCATTATTAAAAGATTTGCCAATTTAAAATGCCAAGAAATTGAATAGAGTCCATCTTATTCATTTTTAAAATGTTCGCCGATTTTTGAGCACAGTTAATGCTGAAACCATGTAAACCACTATATGTGTAAATTACTGTAAATTACTAAGTGTGTAAATTGTATAAAATATGCAAATTACCGTAAATTACTAAGTGTTAAAATTGTATTAAATATGTAAATTGCTGTAAATTACTAAGTTCGTAAATTGTGTAAATACTAAGTTTCGGGTGTAAATTGATGTAAATTCCTGTGTAAATTACTAAGTTTCACTAATGGAAAGGATGCAAGCTTCATCTTTTAATAAAAAACCAAAAAAAAAAAAAATATAAACAATTCTATAAATGAAAATAGCTCCATATTATACCTGTTATAAGCGGATCTAATTTCGCTATAATGAAATCCAAGAATAGATCCAGAGATTCCAATGGATTTGTCTAAAAGAATTCATGGTTTAATCGATGTACAAGAAAAATTTTTGCTCTATATATCTATTTTAATGCTATTTTGAAAATTAAAACACTGAAAATTTCCAATATATTTCTCAATTCATAAGTGAAAGATGTATAAATTACAATTCACCAACAATTTTAAGAATTTAGACAAACAATTCCACATTAATCACAGCAAATTCATTTTGAAAAAATACACAAAATTCATTATTCATTTGAAACTCATTTGAGAATTTAAAATTCACGAAATTCATTTTAAAAAAATTTAAAAGTTGTTCTAGATTTTGCTGTAAAAAGCAGCATGTAAATATTACCCGAACAGCGCAGAAAACCATTTCTGATACGGTATCCGCAGCTAGTCTGCTGTCATATAGATTTATCGAAATGAAATCATACAATTTGTTAACAGCGATCTGAAAAACTTGATACATTGTTTTTAAGTAAAAAGCTAAAAAATAAAAAGTTTTTAAGTAAACAGTTAAAAAGCTATACTTAGATGAAATTTCCGAAAATACAGTGATTCAATTTTTTATTAATTTCAGTGATTTAATTGTTTTTAAGCAAAAAACTGGTATAATTAGATGCAATTACATTTCCGGACTACAGTATTCATCAGTATCGAATGCTTTCTTGAAAAAACTTATTGATTCTTATGATAATAATTTTTGATAACTTTAAAATACAAAAATAGAATTAAAATTAAGAAGAAAAGCGAATCTTGATGTTTTTAACAGGTGAACTTTCAACACTGCAAATTGTAGCTCTTAAACTTCCAGCCAAACTACAAATATTTCTTAAATTTTCAAAAATATTTTTTTTTATTTTTCTAATTTTTACCCAAACATTCACTTTGTACTTAAATTTCCAGCCAAACTACAAATGCTGTATGTCATTATCAATATTGTTGTAGTATTAAACTTTGCTACAACGGGAAAATTCTAGCAATAGGAATGTTTCTGGCCAAGGAAGAAATAATACATCTATGTCATCTCAACATTAATATGATATATATATATATATACTCTATATGGTAAATAAATATCCTAAATTGGCTAAGAAAGAACTAATATCGTTTTTTTAACTAATATCGTACAAATGCTAAATATTTACTAAATTTCCACACTAAACACTCACTTTATAAATTGGTGTGCTGCAATTACCAAGAAGAGCACGGAAAACCGAAAATATCCCTCGTTTTATCACCGTTTCTTCTACCGATAATTTTGACTGTGATTTAGCAGCCAGTGAACCCTGCACTGTTGTTACCGTTGGTGCACCTCCCGTAAAAACATGAATTATTTCTATTAACCTATAATAATAATGAAAGACATGATATAAAGATGTCAGACTTTGACAAATCGTGAAAAAAAAAAATGCAAAAGTTTTACTTACTTATCCAAAAATCTGTCCAAAAAACTTTTACACCAAAAGATGAAATATAGAAGTTGACTTACTTATCCAAAAGGTGAAATGTAAAAGTTTCACTCACTTATCCAAAAGGTTTTCGACAATTGTTTCGAAATTAGCAGTTGCCGAACAGACCTCCTTCTCTTCATCTGTTAAATCATTTCGTACATGAATAGCTTCCGAACAATCAACAATAGGTACCAGTGTTACCAGCAAATTTATGATCTAAATCAACACAATAGGTACTAATGTTATCAGCAGTTTTATGATCTAAACTAGAAAGGAATGATCTAAACAATCGCCTAATGTTTTCAGCACATCATTACTCATGCAATAATTGTTGTCAGACCATTGCTAGCTAAGGCAACTGCCTAGTTTTCAGACGACCTGCTTAACGCAATGAATATATTAAGTGCCTCAGAATGAATCCGAATGCCAATTATCACAGCAACTGCCTTCCCCATTTCTTGGATAACAGTTGCTTACTGGATAACAACTTGGTTGCCATCATCAATATATATATTCTATGTTTTAATGGAAGTTATTCATTCAGTCATTACAATATTGATACAAATGAAGCAAACCTGAAATGTGAGCAGCATCTTTGAGATATCATTAGCATCCAAACCAGGTAGAACTGAATTAAGAAGCGCGATTGCATGACTACGATATGGTTTATCGGATAGTTCTTCCATTGTATGAAGCGGGGCACGTTTACGATTACCCAAATTGCAGTCATCACGTACAAGCGTCACGCAAACTGCTATTAGTGCATTCATTGACTGCACCAAACGATGAGGTTCAACCACTGTCTCTAATGCAGGATATACCCTAAACAAAACTAAGTTACGCAAAAACTTCGATTGGTCCATTAGCCAGTGAAAAAAGTGGAAAATGCTGGAAGGCTTTTTAATCAAAATCTTATTTATTTTAATCAAGTTCGAAAAAGCTTTTCAAAATGTAACATATTATGATTTCTATATAGAGCAGCATTGCCACAGAAAATTACTCAAACGTTACTCAAACTCAGACTTACTCAGACGTTACTCAGACGCTCAAACGCCTATTTTACAAACATTTACTTTTCGAATACCTTTTGCAAACATTTGTATATATAAGATTACAAGTAAGTATTTAGTTTATAATATTGGAATCAGTTAAATGAACAAAAAGAAGTGCATTTGTATCCTTAATGGTTCATGGTTCACTTCAATACTTCACTGAACCATTTAGCCTTTAAAATAAAATTAAAATACTTACAAATCAAGAACTGCTGGTACAACGATTCGTGGTGCGATTTGTGATAAGTTACGAATTATAGCTGGTGCATACTCCATTTTGTATTTTGCAAATAATGCAAGTTTAGCACATGGCAAAACAGATTCCACAAATTCATCCAATTGTGCATTTGTCAAACAAAGATTTGCTGGAACCTAAAATGAAATAGATGGTGATAAAAGTTGAATATTATCACCTGGCCTTAATGAAACAGATGCTAAAAGCTGAATATTATCATCTAGTTATCATCTGTTCAATACAGTAAACTGATATAGCAGAGATATGTTAGTTTATAACCTTTTATAAAGATCGAGTGTTTTGAACACTAAAGAAAAATTTTCCTTGTGTTTTGAACAAAATTAAAGAAAATAAAAATTTTTGAAAACAGATATCAGAAAGCCGCTGAGCAAAACCCAACCTTACAAATGGATCAACTATTTCTTCAGCTCATAACAAATCAGGACACACTGATTTGCATGAATAGTAT
>JARVGP010000914.1:0-26389 GCA_029876185.1 Mansonella ozzardi | reverse complement strand
ACCTAATAACATTGATTTAATGGTTAAAAAAAAAAAAAAAAATGAAACAGAAAATAAAGAATAATAATCATAACATTATTTTACTTATCGTATCCTCATGTATGCTATGTTATATAGCATCTCTTTTTTCCTCCAATTCCAACCATAATAATTAAATTTATATATCTATGCTATAATATGTAAGCTATGATGTGAGACCTACAATTTCCTACAAAATTCACATATACGATGTAGATGCACGATCTAAGCTATAGCATGCAACATGATTTCTATTCAATAAATGTATAAGTTACTTTATATAATCTAACTCTTACAACTTATATAATATGTAACTTCTTTCTTTCTATCAAATGAGAATTGGACAATGTAGATGCAAGACCAAAATTATGATATGTTAACATTCATTCTCTTGTTATACGATACAAGCTACACGTACCGTTGTTTCAGGATACAAACTATCATATTTATATTTATATATATGATCTACTATTCCTCGCTACCACTAAATCCGCTTAACCGTTTACTTGCCATATTAAAAACTACAAAATTATTACCCGCTGAAAATGCATGTAACAAATGACACTTAAAACATAAAACATACAGTAGCATGTGATCGTTGTAAGACCAAAACTGATTAAAAAAAAAAAAAAGTTACTATGTGTTGGAAACGTAACTATGAAATGAAAATAATTTGATTTGTGTAATATATGTGATATTGCTAAATAGTATAGTTTAGATATATCAAGAATCAATCAAATTATCCAATCGTTCCATCAGTTAGTATTTTGATATGATAGAAGATGGAGAATAGCAGCATCTCCACTTCTTTCATTGATTTTTCTATAATATTAGCATTTTGATGGGGGGGAAAAAAAAAACTCAGCAACTGCATGGTACTACTTTTTTTCCCGTTAATCTGATTAAAATTTTAGGTTTATATTCACCAAAATTAGGAGTCAAGAAATCATGCAGTTGTATTGAGGAATGAATTTCATTAGATTAATCATTACAAGAAATAAACAGAACATTTGATTTCATGTGAAAGTTATATAAACAGAAATCCTGTGCCACCCAAAAATTTATTTGTCAATATATCCATTACAATTTAAGCAAAAGTAACAACAAATATATATGATACAATTGATAACATATTTGATGTATAAACATAATAACGTTCCATTTTCTGGTCAACAATTTTCCATTATTTTACATACCTCTGAAAATAGTTCAAATTGTTACCATCGAAAAAATATTTTGCTTATCGTCTCAAAAATTTATTATTCCCGTTCATATGCGGCTGGTGATTTTTGCTACCGCATGGTTTTCTGAAATCAAACGTCCTAAAACGAAACTGAAAATACCTACAAGAATGCTTTTGCTTCTTTTAGTGCTTTTTGCACAGCAGGAGAATATTCTTCAGATTTTATGGATTTTACAAGACAGTATGACACATATTTAACCGGAACCCACTGCCTGCAAATGAAACTCGTTAAGAAAACGTCCAACTGCCCTCATGAATCAAGAGAGATATTTTGGAAAGCCTTACGCGATTACATCTCAAAGAAATTAAATCAAAAGACTATGATATTTCCACTACCAAGACTTCAAAACATCGTAGCCATTCATATTATTATGATAAGGATAACAAACACTAGATTCAATATCAAATTTTCTATTAATCACAGAAAGCTATATTGGTGATGAACTCGATTTAAATAAGAAAATGTGCCAATAATAATTTCAATCTAGTTCTCAAGACGTTTCGCTTATCTGCAAAGTCTGCGCGTGCTTGCAATAGTAAGTTTTCTTCTAGTCATTCAACTGTTTCCCATTCTCGTCTTCAGAAAGCAAAAGTTAGGAAATTTTCCATTTAAAAGCTCACCAACTTTTTTGTCCGTCAAAATATAAGACTAAAACGTATTGAGTATAATCATGTGGTTTTGCGCTAAACATTTCATCTATCGGTAAATCAGCTAGCAAAACCTGAAATTAAGGCAAAATATCTGAAATGAAACAGTTGTAAAATAGGTGTCCGATTAGCTATTCAATCGTGATTTCAGACATGTAATTTCTAAAATTTTTGATAGTAGGATTATTAGTAGAAAGAAATTCGCAGACATTTAAAAGCATGATAACTATGAAAAACTTACTCTCATTCGTAAATCGATAACCCTACCAATTTTACGTTCATTATGTTCTGTTATCCAAACAATATCGTCATGTTGAAATTCACATGCCACTTCAACTGTTTCTGCAATTTTTTTTTTTGTTAGACAGGAGAAATTTCACCCGACAAAATTCGATTCGACAATCAAAACTTTACGCATACGGTAACTGTTATGAGGAACCATAGTGCAGTGAAACGTATATTTAAGAATCTTCAAGTAGATAAAGAAATAATACTATGAAGTGACTAGCGAAGATCAATTAGGTCAAAACTATCCCGTACAAAGAGACTGGACCCGTTTTGCAAGACAGAAGGAAAAGTAACATAATCTTGCTGTTTTGATTCCCACAAAGATAAAAAGCACGGCAAATATAGAAAAAAGTTTGCTAAGCAGATTATTCGTTTTGAACAATTTAAGATTGTCTTTTCTGCTGTTCGGCAGACTATAATAGACACTAAGATTTTTGCAAACTTATTATGAATGAAAACATTACCGACAGGACGTTCCGTTGTTGGTGGTGGTATCAACCTTCGAGATTTCCTTGTGCTCCTTTGTCGTCCTCGTCGAAGAGGCTTTTCATCTTCAGCAGAACTTGATTCTTCCATTGTAGAAGTATCAGTTGTCAAAAATTTTGGGCTTTTCAGTGAATCATTTCTGTAGGTCATAAATGATTCCACAGCTAAAAGTAAAAAAAAGTCGAAGAAACTACTAATATAAAAGAAACCAAACTCATTTATACATAATACAAAACAAATAACAGTGATATGGTAAATGTCATCTTCTGCACGGCTGATTCACAAACAGTGATATATCCATCCAAGAGAATTAGTAATGGAACTAGTATTCGAAGTTGATATGGTGAGAATCTAATGAGGAAAAGAGAAAGAAAGATCGAAAATACCCATGGCTGCACTTCAATAAAGCCGAAGTTATCTTGAATTATATAAACTGACAGTGACTTTTCCTATCTACCTAGATTGCATTTGGGACGCTTTGGTGTAATGCTGTCGTCAAAAGTCCGCAAAGTACGTTTCCGAGTTGATATCCTGGTTGGGATCGTTTTCTCACCCTTTGAACTACGGCATCCTAACGCTTTTCTCTGTATAAAATTTGATCCTTCATCGTTTTCCTCTTCGTTGTCAAGTTTCGAATTTTCAACCGGTGTATATAATATGCTTGATATCGTTTTTAATACACCATTTGCCTGCATAATACTTGAACTGAAGTAAAACATTTCTGTTCGGTATCTATGAGCTTTCCGCTTTTTTTTATGTTCAAATGAGCTATAATTGAAGATGCCAACAAACTGGGAACATGTTTTTCCAACAAAAATGACGCAAAGCGGTTCATGCTTGAATCAGGTAGATTTATCCGTCCTTTTGTTGAGACAACAACTATTAGCGACAACTGCATTTTTTTGCAGCACTGATTAAAAATTCGGCAGTTCATTAGTTTACTTTTTGTTCTTTTACATATAACCTTCCTCTTTGTCATGTTGTAATAATAGTTTGAGTTAAAAATTCAGCAATCAGTTTATACATTATAAAGTTATTCGAGCACGACTTATTTACGAAAATAAAATGGAATAATCATACCAAAGTGAGAGCCTGTGCTTCTTTTTCAGCAGCTTTAAAATACTTTAAACCAATGCGATGCAATCGATGACCATATTTCCAAAAGAATTCGTTATGCCGATTAAATGTTGAACAGTTGTTCATCATTAGAGTGAAATCAGACTTCAGTTGTGAGAGATTCTTATAATCACCTTTGGCAAGCTTCCTGTAAAAATAAACCATGTAACTTTTATTACAAAAATCAATTGACAAATTTCATCATTCTCGAAATTGCATCAAAAATGAAAATGGCAAAGAAAATTATGGACCTACTTCCGCATAGCAGATAAATCCATTGGATTTTTGATTACAGTTGAATAACCAGGCACCTCTTTTTCCGTTACGGGCTTTGCAAATACCTGCAAAGAATGTTCTCCTAACAAAAAACAGCGCACGAAAATACAAATCGAAAAAAAATTGGCATAATAAAATGAAATATCTGCCAGTACCAATGAATAAACAGCTGACAGAAGAAAGGACAGGGAAATTAAATAAAGACTTATAAGTTATGCAAAAATCATTTGCAGCTTAACAATTTCCCACTAGCATAACCGAATATAGTGATTATTATAGTGCTGCGAAAAAAACTAGTTGAAATTATTTACTTTATGGCTACTATATAACTAACTTCACTGTAATCTTTGCTAGAAATCTTCTCGATTACTTCACCCATTATTATATTCAATGGCTTTGTCAATCGATTCAGCAAGCAAGCCGTTATGTCATACTAAAATGGAAAAAAAATTTTTCCTCGAGATTAATGAAAATATTAGAAAATATCTCTAAAGAAGAATTTGAATTCAAGATAATAAAACATTTGTAGAATTTCAAATCATATATATATATCAAAATCTGCCTTATCTTCTAACTGAAACACTCAACTTACCGGTGAAAGACAACTTACAAATTCTTTTTTCATCTTTTCTCGTTTTTTCACCAGCTCGCATAACAGGCGAACACGCTCAAGGTTCGTTCGCAGTAAAAAGTATGTTCTAGTCTCATTTGGATGTGTCTCCTGCCCAGATGTCGGAGAAGTATCAGTAGCTTTGGGAAGTGTTTTGCTGTGCTGAAAAACAAGTTCATTATCATCCAATTTGTTGAAATTTTTAGGTTCACAATGTTTCCTTGAAATTCCATCGATAGACTTGCTATAAGAGAATTTGGAAACCTCTGATTACTTTTTTAGTTAATAATTGCAGCGCAAAGCGAAAAGGAAAAAGTTGACCTATCTAATAAACGTAAGTTCTATATTTTAGAACATTATCGGAAAATTGTGGCTTCGAAAGGTGACTCACGATTAATCTTCGTAACAGTGGCACACCAAATCGTGACTTCCTTTTCAACGACCAGTAAGCAACGATGTAACGAATCACACCTTCACTGATATTCGCTTTCTCGCATATTCTCTTCAGACTTCAAAATCATTTAAACCGCATGCGTGGATATTAGCAATATGAACTATTTAACACAGACCGGAAAATATCTGTATTCCAAATATGAACGACTTTTCGTGAATATGATAATAACTTGGAAGTATTTTTTGCAACAGTAATCAATCAAGTTTTGTGCCTGCTGTTTCTATTTACAGTTTGTTGCTTTGAATCATTATAATTTTCAAAGTGAAACAAATAAACAATAAAGCAATAAAAAATATACCTTTCATGTGGAACAGTGGGAATAGAAACCGGTGGATTAACTGCTTGACTTGCTGCTAATTTTTCACGTGCTTTTTTCATCATTTCTTCCTAAACACAGTCTTGAATGTTAATGAAAACTCCTTTAAAAAAGTCGGCAGAGAGAATTTTACAACAACTTTTCATTACAAATGGACGAATGATTCAGAACGTACCACTTTTTTCTTTTGCTTGGAGAAATCATTTCCGTCACTTCTGTAAAAAAATAATCATCTTGTGCTACTTTACCAAGACTACATGCTAATCTCAGATGATTTTTTTAGTGCAGATGTCAGTCCAATATGAGCACAGCTGCTTTCCGAATCCATTAAAGCAAACTGATGATTCCAACCACCATATCAATTTTATTATTCGACTGCATTTCATTTTTTTCTTTTTCCAGTCAAAATGTCAAAGATCCACTGAAACATACTTTGCGAAATCAGGTGAATGAAAATGGCAGAATGCAGTGTATCGTATTTCAGTGCCACCCTCACGTTTAGGATTATCAACTATTTCAGCGCGCATTTCCATACCTGCAGCATTTGCGCACGTCACGTGGAAGGAACGAGTGCAGCTTTTCTGAAGGAATAATTTAATTGGAAAGAGCAAAAAAAAAAATTGCGAAAAAAGATACGAAAATATGTAATATTGGAGAGAAGTGATTCAAATCATTGTAATAATTCGAAAAGAACGACATTAGTGCATTACTGTAACACACCGTTGCTTAATATGTTTAAACTTGTATTAGTTCATCTTGATTTCAGTACTGCACTTTAGCCATCCGGCTAATAAACATTTTTCCTGCCTTGACCTAAAATGCTTAAAAAACAGCACAATATCTTGATCAAGAATACATACTACTACGCTTCTTGGCAACCTCCACAACTTACCATATGAAGTACCCAGATTTCACTTGACAAGATCAAATACTGTTTCAGTACTGAGTATCAGTAAATTATCATGTGCTTCTGATATTTATATGATTAACAAATTCCCGATGATATTCTTTAATCCATGTATCACCAGCAAATTACTTGATCCATCAATAAATTTTTTTCATACCCTAGAACACTGCAGACATGCTCCCACTTTTTGTTTGCATACGATACATCTCAGCCGTTGCCTTCGCCTTAATGAATTTTCAATTCCATCAATTGGTTCCATAAAAACGCTGTTGGCAAAATGAACCTAAAGAATTTTCAGAAAGTAAAAACGCAAAAAAGAAGTGCAAAATTCAAAATAACAAGCTAAGTTTTTATTTAATTATGATTTTGTTCAATGGATTTTGAACTCTGTTTTCTTAAGTTTCGACACCAATTTGCCCGATTAGGAACAGTAACAACGCGAATGTCTGCTTTCACAATAGTGTAATCCTTAAACTCTCAGTCTAAACCATCCATAAAATTTAAAGCATCTGCTGCTTTCAGTCTTCCTCATCTTTCTTCCCATTCCTTCGAGATCTACAATTTTTCAAAGGATTGTTAAAAGTGGAACGAATTACAAAATTTCCGTACTAATAACCTCATTCAACCACAATGCACAAACAACATGAGCCCAACGACTATCAACTGTTTGCTTGAAGGCACCATGAGAACTTGGACAAAGTACACATGATACTGGTTTTGACGGCGACATCTGACAACGACGACAAAGCCACTGACCTTCCGGAACATACGGCACGCCGTAACAATCCTGAGTTTTAATTAAAAAGAGAAGTATGATTGAGAGAGAAAAGTACATTGATGAAATAAAATAAAATCCACAAACATTGCAAGCTCAATGTCAAACCAGAATACTGTATGTATCGAAGTAGTGAAGTAAAATATTGTACCTGGTGAACGGCAATATTGCACATATCACAGAAAATAATTTGATTGATATTGCTACCTTCTCCATCGTTACATACACAACATACTGCATCTTGATCAACCAGGCATTTGTAATTGCCATCACCTTTTGAGCACTGCAATTTTTATCCTAATAAAACGAGGTTCACAAATCCTATCAAAAAAGAACGAGAAAAGATCGAATTCTCTACACTATAACGTACTACCGATATATTGCATAAGACGATTTCAACATTACAACAAGAAGAAATCAAACATTTTCTATCGTCAAACGTCCAAAAAATCTATTCTCTGAAATTCTCCCAGAAATGATTTAACAAAATGATAATATAAACTGATTCCTGAAATCTATTCACTAGTTCTGTAAGGGCATATTACAGATCTTAGAAAGCTCTACATTTCCTCCTGAAACTCTAATAAATGGTCTATCCATCATTATAGCTGGGGTCTAAGAAATGCAACTTGACCTAGTGAATGTGAATGAAGTACGGCATCTTAACTATATCATTGTTCGTAAAAATGTAGCAATGGCATTTCTAGCACCAAAAGTGTCATACCACTAATAAAATTTCTTGACTCCCACACAAGATATCTTACTTGGAAAAAACTTTCTTTTTCCAGGCGATCCATTGCAATCTCAAAGCTATGTACAGTGAGACGTTCTTCACCAACTTTCTCTAATTTCTTTGAAACAAGGCTTAACCATTCCATATCCTGCAAACAGAACTTGAGAAGCTCTGTCTAAAGTTATAAAAAAACTTACAAACATTTCAATAACAAAAAACCAAAATATTTTCATACAACCAATTATTATCGGGACGTAAATCTGAAATTCGGCGTTGCAGTAATCTGTGAAAGTGAAAGAAACCTCCTCGTCAACATCATATTCCAGGATACTGTCCATTTCTTCATTTAGCCTCACACGATACTTTATATATCCCTTAGGCATTTCAAAATTCTTGGGAGAAAGCGGTTTAGGTGATAGTTTGCGAACATTTACTTTAGGTGGTGTTGCAGCAACTCCACTGCTCTGAAATAGTCATAACGAATAAATCTGCGTGTTTTGCGGAAATTTTCAGAAGATGCGATTAAAATCTCATACTTAACTAAAATGCTTCGAACTTCAATTTTTTTCTTGGATAAACGGCACAGCCTTCGTGGTGCTGAGTTACGATCAGATAAGAAGACATTAAATCCTCCAAATATCTGCTGAACTAAACAAAGTGGCACAATGAATGCAATAATTTAGAAAGATTTTTTTTCTTTCGACATTCACCTACCACGCAAAGAATGTAAGAAACATTTAACGTTTATTTGGTACTGTATATATTTAACAATATAAAAGTAATAAAATACACTAGAAACCATCAGTTATACCTCTTTATATTTTGCCAATATCGCATTGCTTCTTTCTTCCACTGATAACTGATCATCAGTGACAAAATTCACAGTTAGCGGTTGCATAACATTGATACGTACAGTACGTCCATCCATGCACGTACTCACTATACGGTCCAACATTTCCTTTTCTACAAATCGCATTTCAGAAAACAGCGTATAAAATTCTCTAATCTTGTGATTTCAAAACAGATAAAGAATTTAAATCATATTTTCTTAATCTATTAAAATTGAAACAAACTAACATGATTCACGCGTTTTTCGTACGGATAACGGATAAATTGATATGACATAACAAAGTAGCATAAAATAGAGAGAATAGTTTTTTGAAAATTGATTATTTAACCGCAGAATAAAATATTATAATGAATTAATAAAATATTATAATATGATCTGATAGTTTGCATCGAATGTTTGCGAAAGCAAAAAAAAAATGCTTTACAACTTTACACATAACACGTATGCTGTTTTTTGTCTCACGTTCTTAGCAAGATGACGTGTACTTTAAGTCAACTTTATGACAAAAATATCTACCACTCAATTACTATGGTAATCGAGGCATAATAATCATATTATGTTTTTTGAAAAAAAAAATTATAAAATCTTTTGGCCGAAAAAAAAAAAAAATTGGACTAAAGAAGTTTCAATTCATTCTATAGTTTGTAGAAATGAAATAACAGGTAAATTAGTGTGAATTTCAAAATGAACGAAATTTTGCTACGCTATCGAAATATCGCTTACCGAATTTTACAGTAATCCGATCTCCGAATGTCGCTTTGAGACCAAAAACATCCCGACTACAGTACCATCAATAAGAAGAAAGCAACAGCAGGCGGGCTTAAAATCTACTCAAATATAACGGACAGGCCGCATACCGCATTATGCTAGAATAGAGTGGAAAATGCGCGCGGTTCTTTGTGTGCTTCGGGTTGACTTGGATATAAGTTAGGTTGAGGGTCATGGATGAGTTTAAGAGTCACAACGGATTTCATGAAGTTTTTAAGATCTTTGTTACATGCTGTTAGAAAATTTGTGCTTAATTCAAATGTTGTTATTCTTTTTGTACATTTCATACTTATTTTCAGTTTTGAGTTATGATTTGCTTAATCAGTGATTTGTTTTCTACCACTTATATAATTTTTCATTATTAATTTCGATATCATTGTTGAAATTCTTCTGAAATAAGTGCCACCTTTGACATATGCATATATTATATTTTCTGTATCATTATATTTAAAACCATTTAGTAGTTACGATCACAGCAACTTCAAGTCTACTTTACACATAAATATTCGCGCAGGAAACATGATGTTAGGCCTTCTACTCAGTAGTCGCTAACTGATAACATTATCTTCAGCTTTTCATTGACGGAATGTTTTACGCGCAATTCGTTTTATCAAAAAAAGGCCCATTAGCCAAAATTTGGCTTGCTGCACATTGGGAGAAAAAATTATCAAAAGCGCAAATTTATGAAACTAATGTACAGGATGCCGTCAATGAAATATTGAAACCCAAAGTAAGTCCTGGTCAAATTTGCAACGGTAAATAATTTACAGTAAGTTTATGAAGTGATGCAATGGCAGTTATATTAGCGAAGTATTACTCGCATATTTTATATCCTGGTAAAACGGACTAGCAATTAATTTCTTGTAAATTCCTTCGTAATTAATTATTTTTTTAGGTTAAAATGGCTCTACGTACCACTGGACACTTGTTATTGGGTATTGTGCGGATATATTCGCGTAAAGCGAAATATCTTTTGGCTGATTGTAATGAAGCGTTTCTCAAAATTAAAATGGCATTTCGACCTGGCCAAGTGGAACTAGATGAAGATGGACAACAGGCTGCAAGTGCTGCTATAAATCTTCCTGAGGTTGGTTTTGCTTTATTGTTTTTTGCTGTTGGTTGTGCTGCTTTGAATTACTTTGAATTAACAATCTTTGTTACTGCCGAAATTTCAGGTATTTCATGACTTTGATGCTGCATTACCGGATTTTAACGAATTGGACATACATGCCCAACTTCATATCAATCAAAGTCGAATTGATGATATCACTCTGAAAGAAGATTTAATCCCTGAAGCAACAGATATGCCTTTCGGAGCGGAATTTGGGGTACTTTTAATGATGATTCATTTGCACTAATTTGAATTTTTCTCCGAGTTTCTGTTAAATTTTTTCTGATTTCCATTGTTTTTTCAGATCTTAACATTGTGGTTCAGACAAGCATTTTCAGGGCGATGATTTTGGAGAAAGTTCATTAAGTTTATTCAGTGATGTTAACATTGAAGAAGCTCGTGATCGCGTATCCTTTGCGCCGGAGACGGGAATCAGTAGATCTGCAGCAACACTTCTGGAGGAATCTGAACTAGGTAGCGAGAAGGCTAATGCTATTAGTGGCAGACCGATGGATGTTGATATTGCTGACCATCTTGGAATGCCGATGCCGGATGATGATTTTGGCGATTTCCCTGCAGATAACATGTTAGACGGTAAGCTTTTCTATCGGTTCATGAAATCTAGTTGGGTATGTTCGAATTGCTTCTATAAATCAGCAATAGAAAAGCATTATGATTTCGGATTTGCACAGACTTTCAAGGAATTTTAGCTGTCAGGCGATTCCTTTTATAAGACTTTCAGTGTTTTCATGTTTCAAGTTTGACGGAATGCTCTGTTTTCCCAACAAATTTGGCTATAAATTTTGAAATAAAGCCCAAGTAATATATTATAATGAAATTCTTCATGTTGTTGCAGAAGTAATCTTCAACGAGAGCGAATTGGCAAAAAGTTTGGATGCAATGGAAGCTCCTGGGGCTGAACACGATATTCCGATGGAAACGGAAGATGTCGCGGCGACAGCAATAGCGGGACTTGTAATTCCCACTGCTGGTGCGTTGCCTAATTTCTATGATGACTATATTTTGTTTGATTTGATTAATGCTAATCCATACTAGGTGGGCTGGCCAATGAAAGTTTCACTCTTGAACCTCTTGACGCAGCTGCTGTTGCTGTAGCTGGGATCGAGAAGCCAGGACGACCGAAACGCAGACGACGACTGATAGTTGACGAGCAGAAGAATATTTCGGGAGATGAAATGAAAGGAAATATGGCTGAATACAGGTACATGATCGCCAATTGGTTGCAATTTGTTTTTTCTCCATCCATTTAATTGAAAGTGAATTTACTGATCCACATTAATCGTTTTTCTTTTCAGTTATAACTTTTACCCAGCATACTGCTATCAGTGAAAGACGATGCTCCATGTACATTCAGTGTAACGAAATGTAAAACTAAATTTTTTTCAAGCTCAATGATTTTAAGAATCATCTCTTTCCAGAGATACGCTGCAACCCTTGGATCTTGCACCACCCACAAGAAAATTGATGAGACTCAAAGAAACTGGAACTGCTGATAAACTATTTGTTATTCCAGGATGTGCACATGTGCGAGCTGAAAATCTTTTAAAGGTAAATTTGAAGAAAAAAAATTCAGAAATTATGCGAAGATCAAGTTCGTCTAACTCCTTTAGTTTCATCAATTACAAATGAAAAATTCTTATTTTTTTTTCGCTTAAAATATCATTTAAAAGATTTTTCATGCAGAAGAAATGACATGAAATATTCATCAATTATAAATGACAACAATTTTATGCATGATTTTTATAGCTCTACCGTTCTCATCTTGTTTACCGTGTACATAGTGCAAGCGCACTAATGGGGGATCAAATACGAAAGGATTTGGATATGGCAGAACATGTTGACGATAACATCGAGCCCGAGGGCAGCATTGGACTTCTGGTATAAATTCTCCGGAATTCTGTAGTATTAGTGGTAGCAGTCCCTGTTTCTGGTCATTTGTTTCCCTGAAAGATCTGTTTCAAATTCATTTAGGAAGCAATGAAAAGTTATTTCAGGAAGACCGCATGGATGACTTTGATGATGTGGGCATGGCAGTAATGTCACCAGATGAGAATATAGGACAATTAGAGACAATTCCAGAAGAAGAAATGCCAGTCGCACCAGAAGATCA
This sequence comes from Mansonella ozzardi, assembly GCA_029876185.1. Taxonomy (NCBI): domain Eukaryota; kingdom Metazoa; phylum Nematoda; class Chromadorea; order Rhabditida; family Onchocercidae; genus Mansonella; species Mansonella ozzardi. The sequence continues at coordinate 13,659 of JARVGP010000914.1, read as the reverse complement.
GCTAACATCGATTAGTAAAGATGTCGTCACAAGTCCTGAAAGGAAAAAAGAACGGAGAAGTCGAGCAGAAGTATTGCTTTAAATTTAGAAGTTTCTGTGTTTTGGGTCTATTAGATAGCTTTTTTAGTCGAGTTTAATTGAGGGATTTTTATAGCGTGCAATAGATGAAGATGAAACAGGAGCTGATGGTGAGGACGAGCATAGGTGGACAAAAAGAACTCAGAATGTTCTTAATTCTATTTCAACTAAAATTAAGGCTTCTGCTGATGGAAAGGCATGTTTTTCTTTATGGATTTGTATTACTAAGCTAGTGCAACTTTTCGATACAGATTCGTTTTCATTCCCTTTTGCTAGAAAGTTCTTGCACTTTCGATGGTAAATTATTAGAAGAAAATGGAACATGTATAAGTAAGTTATATTTTTAATATGGCATATTGTGCGCTCATTGTTTAGATATTATTCACTGATCTTCTTACGAAAGGATCAACGCGAAAAACTGCTGCTCAGAAGTTTTCTATGTTGCTTGTTTTAAAAAAATGGCAAGCGATTGATGTGCAACAAGCAGAACCGTATGGTGATATTATAATTTCAGCTGGACCAAATATCACATCTGCAGTATCCTCCTGATTTTATTCTACTCTAATTTTATCCTTTTAAAATTTATTCATGTCAGGTATGAAATGTAATTTGATGTAGAAAGAAAAATTGTGTTCTAAAATTTTTTAAAATTTAAAAGTTGTGGTTTACAGCAATTTAAACAAATACAGTATAAAATCTAATTTTTGACAAGTGCTTGTATTAAATTTCTCTCTTCGTTTTAATCCTTCATTCAAGTTACGTTTTCGGAATAATGTTTTATTCTCAAACTATGATTGTGAATCATCATTTCAGTATATTTTAACATGCCGCTTTTGTTTTTTTAATGTTCAATTGATATTGTGATTTAAATGCTTTTTTTTGCCATGAAAAATTTACACAATGTTTTATGAGTTCTGCTTCCATGCTACATGAGAAATTTGAAATCCGGTTTCACTTTATTACGTAAGCTTTATGCATTCTGTTCTTTTCATGAATGAGCATCATCTGTACATATCTGTACGCTTCCAAGGAATAGATATCACTTTTTTTCTCTTCATAAAGTCATTCATAAAATTATTACCTTATAAATTGTATAGTGTTCAATTGTATACATTGTATAAGTAGTCTAACTACAAAGTATATTGCACTAGCCTCTGTAATAACTTTTTCTTGTATCTTCATGTGATTATTCCAATTTCTATAAAAAATAATAAGGCTATAGTGTTCTTATTGTTGATCTTTTTGTAGAATTTTTTTTATCAATTCTTTTTTACTTATACGCTACTTTGCATAAGTGTTGACATTACTGTATGACTGACAGTGGATTTATACTTTCATACTTTTTATATGCGTTATACTTTTGTACTGTTTATACTATTTATGTCTATCTTGTATGTTTGATTCGATTGAAATAAATGTGCTTCGCTGATATTTCTTTTTTGTACCGAAAGCAAAAATCGAAAATTCCAGAGACAAATTCATTTTCTGGCGCATGATCTTCAAAACGAGCGAAAAAGATAATAAAGAGAGATAGAGGGAAAGTTTGTGAATTATTACTTTCATAAAGGTAAGGGTAGTATGGATGGTTTTGTGCGGTGTTTGTCTCTTTGGATAATATGCTGTGTTCGGAAAATTTTTTCATAATTTTTACTTGTAGATGATCTCTACAATTAACTTCGGGTGAGTTAGAAGGAAATGGAGAAAAAAACTGAATTGAAGTTTAAGTAATAGGTATACTGTGTACGGAAAATATTACAATGTAATTGAATAACTTTTGATAAGGGAAATAACGAAGTATGGAAAAATAGAAATAATTAATATCAAATTGTTAAAATCAGTGTGAATTAAAGTATTTAAAAAATTAACTTGTGCGAAAATATTTCGTAGTTGCTACATATTTTTTTTTTATTTTGAATTCATGATTTCATGAAATTAGTGTGTATATGACTGGCCAGTAGAACATTTCAAATTGTTATTTATCTGTGGGATTGAATCTGGTATAGATTCTATGAAGATATTCCATATTATTTTCCTCGTTCTCGTTTGAAATATAAATGAACTGCGAGACAGATATACGCTAAACTGTATAAATAAAATTTCTAATATGTTTCTTTTTGTTCTGAAGAACGAATTAGGAGAATTAAGATATATCAGAAGTAAATAACGGATGTAATTCTTTTCTTCTGAAGGAGGGTGAATTTAATTATCAAATTCGATTAACACGCTATATGGGAGAGAATATACAAGACGGAGGATCTAATAATAATTGGATAAATTCATGTTTTACATTATAGTAGTGATAAAAACACTGGCAGTAATTAATATTGCAAAGAAAAAAAACTAATTAGCATAAATGCAATTACAAGTAATTCTTATGGATAAAAGAAAGTCTAAGTAAAAGCGATCAAGTTGTTGAGATATCAATTGTTTAAAATATGTCACGAATAATTAAGAATAATGATATTAGAATGATTTACCAATTTTTTGACAAATTTAAATGTTGAAACGATAATTATCTTCATCCTACTCTTTTACAGACAAATTTCCATCTTGGGATTAATTATAACATCGAGGGGAGCGCAATTATAGTGAAAGAATTAATAAACGATGTTGCAGGTTGAACAATATACGGTACGAATTTATCGTTTCTATTTTATTGAAACTATTTCAGCAAAATGGAAGCTTCAACATCAACGAGAAGTTCATTATCAATGCGTGGATTTTTATTCATTCTTCTTTCATTAATTTGGTTCATTACTACCACTGCTCTATACTGGATTTCACCATATCAGGTAATAATTCCGTTATATTAGTAATTGTTTTTTCCCTTTCATTTCATCTTAATAATATCACTTCTGAATGAAACTTATCATATAATACATAATAAGTAGAAAAAGATAACATCACGTAAGTCATTATTGTGGAACAAGACAATTTGAAAATAGTCGTAAATTTATCAAGAAATAGAATTAAATTATATGAGTTAAAAACGATACTGTAACAATTATCACAGTTAAAGCAATAAACTACTTTTTGATATCTTAAATTTTCTTAATTTTCAAAATTTTGTGGTTAACAAACCTAGTCGATCGATTAGTTGTATTATCGATTCGTTACGGTAAATGGAAAGTGATGGCAAAGTTTAGGCAATTTCACTGTATGAATATCGTTGGTTATTATCTCCATTGGTAGTTACAACATTCTTCATTTATCTTTTCCTTAATTCTGATTCGCCGATAATCTTCGTGGCAACTTATGCATCAACTCACTATACTGCTGTCTACAGTATCTTGTCGATATTATTCACTGCTCTCAACTTTTTCAACATTTTTACGACATGGTCTAGAAAAGATCTCAGTGATACAGTGTATTATTTGCTAATTATTGCTTTTCTTGGTTTGGTTTCATTCATTAGTCTAATTCATAGTTCAAATTTACTTAAAAATTTGATCAGAGCAGCACGAGATATGGAGGAAAATTTGGAAGCGTTTGAACGTAAAAATCAAATTATGGTTAGTTTTTAATTTAAATTTAAATTTTAGATTTTAAACTTTTGTTCTAAATTATTGTTAGTTACCAAATTTCATTTAAATTTAAATCGACATTTTCAAAAATTCTTATGGTATTTGTATTGCCTAAACACGTACGTTTATCAGTAATTTATTCTAAATTATTGATTTACAGTTTTGTTCTGCATTTCATCTTATCCTTGGATTATTAGACATTGCAGTATGTTACGAAATGAAGGCAAATGTTCCGTTAGTGATTTATTTTCGTAATTATGTTTATGCAATCATAATTATTACCTGTTGTTATTTGTTTACATAAATCATTTATTAGAGCAAAGAAAGAAAAGACCATCAATGTAGAGCTTTTTTAAAATCAATTCAAATATCCTAAATTTTATCAACAATTTATTCACTTATTAACTCACGTTATATCTACGTTAAATCTTTTTAGATACTTATTGTTATTCTTTCTAAACACTTATTTAATTTACTTAGTTAAGTTTCTTCACCTAATTAAGATGAAAAATTACGTTTACACTTTTTGCAGTCACAGTTCGACATTTATAGTGCAACGCGCTTGCTACATATGTTTAGCACTATCAATCGCATATATGCAATGGCATTTTCGTAATGCATGCAACACGCAAATTTTGCGCGCAATTATCATCATGAATGTTTGCCAGTTTGCACAGGAAATTATGTATGCGTGTTTCTCTTACATACTAATTGTGATTAGACGACGAGCCAAGGAGGAGACAAATCAATTCACTCCAGCCAACCAACCTGATGTAATAATAATTATTCACTTGATATTTTGTATTTGCGGAAAAGAAAAAATTCATTTTATTTATTCAGTTTAAAAAATCTGGAAAAAGTCCAAACTTTATTTGAATTTCAATCTAAAAAAAACTTCAAGGATTAAAAAAAAAATCTAAACTAAAGTATTTTTCGAATTTCAACTTAGAAAATTTCAAACTACTTATTCGAAATTTGGCTTAAAAAAGTAATTTAAAAAAAAATTGATCAGCATTATTTAGTTGCTGAAATGAGAACTGTTCTTTATTTTTCAAATAAAGTTATTGAAAAAAGAAAATCAGATCTTTTTTCCGGATGGATAGATAAAGTCTGAGAAACTTAGCTTTTTTTTTTTTTTAATTGAATAGCTAAAACCGAGGATATTAAGCTATTCTGGCTGATTAGCTAAAACCAAGGAATCCGGATGAATTATGCTTTTTATGATTGAATAGCTAAAACTGAAGATAACTGATTGTAACTTGCCGCTATTTTGGCAGTTCTCATTTATTTCCCTTTTTCTTTTAATCCATCAGAATTACTAATTGGATATTTAATTGGTATGGAAATATCTATTGAAAGTGTCTGCGTATGGATGAGTGGCAGAAATGATCCGGTAGAAGATTTTCAATGAAATTTTTTCATTGAAATTTTAAAATTCTAAAAATTATTTATTATTGAAATGAAAACTCCCATTAATTTCCAATTTGCAGGTTACACACTTATTAATTGGCTCATTCTTAATCCATGGTTTACGGCTTATGATATGTGCATATCCGGTAGCTGTTATTGCAAAAAAAGTTTTTCCGACTGAAATTTTATCTCGTATTCGATTTGCACCAAATACTGAGCATGCAATTGGCAGTTCGCAAATTAATCAAGCTGATAATGCTGGTAATATGATGCAATAATGAATTATTTGCAGTGTATTAATTTTTTCTACTTATCCCTCCTTTGTCAAGGATTTCGGGAATATATTTTTAAATGATTTAAAACAAAAAGAAAATTTCTGAGTTTTTTATGCTTAAAATTCTTTTTTATTTTCGCAAAAATCAAAAATATGTAATGGAATTCGACTGGAATATATTAGATTACATACAAATGTATTATATGTTAATTATTTCAAGATTTTAATTTTTATAATATTTCCAAATGGAAGCAAAATGTTCAAATTTTTAAGACTTTCACAAAATTTTTGTTATTAAATTAAATAATTTATATTTTAGATAAAAAGAAAAGTAAATCAATACTTTATGGCGCCTTAATAATATCAGTTTTGTGTATCGCAACGGATATCGCTCGCTATGCATTCAGTGATACGACGCAACTTTCGTGGACTGGCATTTCATTCATTTATACAATTTGTTTAATAATTGTTTATTGTTTTTATCGAAAAAAACGACGAATTATATTCCTCGTAACTTTATTTTTGATTATATTTGAAAAAACTCATTTGATGTATTCAAAAGATAATACAAAAAAAAAAAAACGATGCAAAACTTTTCAATGTTAATTAACTTTTCAATATTCAATATAAATTTTGAATATTTTAGTTAATTAACTATTTTACATTTTCAAAGTATAACATTCCATTTTTAAAAAATTTTGAAACATTTTCAAGACGTAATTTTATTGCGTGTCATTACATTTAAATATAATGTTAAATTTAATAAATGCTTTAACAAATACTTTAAATAAAAAACCTTTTGCAATTTTAAAACTCTAACCTAAAACTTTTTTATCCTAAATTAATCGATAATTTATAATATTTAACCATTACTAAAATCTTTAGCATTTTAAATTAAATAGGCACTTTTTCGCTCAACATTTGGCTGTCAAGGACTTTTTCATTGAATATTTGGCTATTAGGGCATATTTTCATTCAATATTTGGCTCTTAAGACTTTATTTATTTCAGAAACTTCTAGCTCTTATATCAATTAAGATCATAGGTTCATCTATTCATACAATTTCTGTATTTTTTGATGCTATGGTTATCGGCCAATTATATTATTTTATGGGTAGAAACACTGAAAATTTTGTAATTAATGGTTAGATATTAATTAGCTTTTGCTTTTCATTTTTATTTGTTCGTTTGTTGTTAGAAGTGGTAGTTTGCAAATAGTAACAAAATAATTGATAGTTTAACAAAATATTAAGAATAGTCTTGAAATTTTCATTTTTTCTTTTTTCAAGGATTATTCCTTTTTTTCATTACTTTGCCACGTCTAAATTGCAGTTCACTTTAATTTAAAATTCCTTTATCACATAATTTTTTTTTCAAAACAAATGTAAAAAATTAATCAACTACTTAATGTAATATACTCGTAAACTGATCGAAATCATCATGCAACTGTGGTGTATAACAAACATTTGGTTTTTTTTTTGTATTTGAAAATTTCAATAAAATAATACTCGTTCAGGAATTTACTTTTTTCTCTCAGTGTGCTTAGCAGTTTTATCAGTTAAGTCAGCCTTATTTTGTTTCCGAACAATAAAAAGCCATACGCCATTGTATCCCCAGCCTGTAACTATTATGAACTCACTTCGTTGGCTTAATTATTTGGCTTATGCTCTTGTTGCTATTGTTGTCGCTGAAATACTCGTCACAATATTAGTAAGCTTTTTTTCCAAGAAAAAAAATCCAATTAAGCATTAAATCAAGTTCTGAATAAAATTAAATTAAGAAATAAATTACATCAATGATTCCGTTGGGAAATCAATTAACGTTTTGAAATTTTACGTGGATGAAATAGTAACGAAACATTTTAATACTTCTTCAAATCAATTAAAATAGCAAATAATGCGAAAAGATATCAGTAAAAATGAAATAGAATTGGACTGCTCAATAATCAAAATGATAAAAATTATTACAAAAAATAAAACAGGCAATAAACTAATTGAATAAGAAAAAAGCATTTCTAATATAATAATGTATTAATTTACAAGCGAACTTTACTAAATTAAGTATTTCTTTTTTTATTTTTACTAAGTTTTTTTACTTAATTACAGGCATACAAATTTTTGTCAACAAAAACTGATTTTGTGTTGTATACGGACATATTGTCATGGATTAATATTCTTTCAACATGTTTGCTACAACTTTGGGTTTGCAAAGATAAACGATTTCAACGTTGTGTTATTATACTTATCATTCAGGTTTCTCTTTCCCAAAATGATAATAACAATAGTAAGATTGATAAATATCATTTTCCGTTTTGGACTTTTAATTTTAGTAGTTTTTTTCCTTCTCAGTTTTTTCTCAGACATGAACAAATTTCTTAAAAAAAATGATTATGTGCTTATGTTTTTATTTGTTTGTAATAAAATGAAAATTCGAAAAAGAAAATTAGAATATTTCTGAAATACAACTTTTAATGATTAATTAATTTCCAGCTGATATCAGATTGTTCGACGATACTATTACTCATTAATATACAAGCAGCATTCGTTCAAGATGCGGTTGTAATTGTGACGCATAGCAATTTAACATACATCACCGCACGAATACTTTACGTTGCGGTATATTTGTTTATTTTTTCCTCTTTGTTTCCAGTGCGTTTGTTTTCAGAAATTTTTTTAATAATTTTCAAGCGGTTTATTTTTATGTAAAAAAAAAAAATTTTCTTTATTCATTGATCCCTTTTTCATTATATACATACAATAAAATAGTTTGTTTAAAAAAAATATCAAAAGTATACTTTATTTTAAAAAAATATGAAATAAAATTAAGTCATTTTACGCTAAAGATTTTTAATAAACAAATGAAGACAAAATATGAACATTTCTGAAATGCATTTACTAATTTTACTAATCACATCTTACCACGATGTAGTACTTTGGGAATTTACAGCAGTTTGAAAATTTATTACTTTGTTTACCTGAAATGATGATACTTCAATACTTTATTTTTTTTTTTTGTTTTTTGGATGGTTTTATTTTCTTATCACAAGATTCTTATTTATCTCGAAATACACATGGTCGAGATTTCCTCGGATTAAGATTCACTTTTTTTTTATCATAAATTTGATTTATCGATTGATCATGCTTTATCATCTATTAGTAAATTGTTAATTTCACTTTAAATCACATTACCACGTATTGCAAACTGATAATTTCAGATCGGCCACGTATTACAAATTATTCAGTGGGCGCTGAATATTTGTTCACTTGGAAAAGCATTAATTATATTAACTGAAATGGAAATAGGTGACGGAGATTTTAGCGAAGGAGCAGATAATCTAACATTTCATGATGACGATTTTCAAGTCCCAAGCATGCGGGAACTTTTGGCTCGTGAATTTCATGAATTTCATGAATCTTCAATTATGAGTGAAATCGAATGCAATCCTACAGCTAGCCGTTTCAGTCGCAACGTCTTTGGTACATCAGCTAATACGGATAATGCATGGGGTGAAAGCCATATATCCTTTGATGATGGCACTGCTAGTGACAGTCGTATCAATCAAGTTGACAATAATGAACGAATTGTCGAACGAGGTACAGATACAAATGAAAATGATGATAACAGGGTCAATGAAAATGCTGTGATTAGACGTATCAGTCCAATTCTTCGTTCTAGAAGTTCCAGTAATAATACAACGGGAAGTGATGACAATGGCAAAAATGTTAACAGTGATACAAATGATTTTGATGATAATGCTACCAACGATGATGATCATGAACATTTAAGCTGACTTTCACATCTCACAATCAATCATTAACAAATGAATGAAAATCTTTTTTTTTTTTTCTGCAAATTAAAGTGATTTAAAAAGACTCGAAAATTTTTAAACTAAATTTAATCAATATATCCTAACAATTTACAAAAAGAAAAAAAAACAAAAAAAAGAACATCAAGTTTAATTGTTCTGCCTTTAACCATTTACATTTTGCTCAATAATTTTTATATCTTGAACAATATTTTTTATTTATTGTTGAATATAATTTCAATTCTTATTCGTCTTTAATATTCAGATGGCTTAGCTGACAATGATCACTTTTTTTACTTTGGTAAACTAGAAAGTTATCATACAGTGAGTTAGTCTGCAAAGTTTGAAATATATTAAATTTGAAGTATAAAAATACTTCTCAAAAAAAATTTTTTTTTTGTTTCAAATTTAATTCTATCTGATTTTCATTTTAAACAATTTTTTTTTTGCCAAAAAAAGGATATTCATTGAATTGTTGTGTATTTTCTTTGCAAATTTGCTCAAATTTGATTATATTATCATTGCAACTTCTCTTTTTGTTTTTATCTTGTCGTCGTCTTTTGTGGTATTGTTTGAACTGAAATTATTTATGCAAATATAGTGCAAAATGAAAAGGATCAATAAAAGTTTTGAGGAAGTTCTTTATAATTTATCGTTACACTTCCAATTAATTATAATCTCGCCAAACTAATCTAACTTTGAGCATTTGACTGTTTACTGAGTTTATTGACTGAATTCAACTGAATTTACACCGCTGTACTAATGAAATCACAAATATTTGAAGCTAACATTTTTCATAGCGATGCTAATTAATAGCGTACAAGGCCGCATTTCATTAATTCATCATCTCAGTCGAGTGTCGTCATCGTTGCGGAATGGTGGTGGAACATGATACTCTCTTGCAGGAACTGGGAGTGTTGAGTGGTAATTCTCGTCATACGGTTAGGGTTGTTTCTTGGACATATTCGTATTTCACGTGAAGCGAAAGTTATTTTGTCACGTTTTATATGTGTATTTAGTATTCCGTGAATTATGCGTTTAGGAATGCGTGATTGCCATACATTATATTTACTACACGTTGTGTCATGTTTATTAATATTTTAAATGGTATAAATACAGTAAACAGACAAGATAAGATTTAATCTTTTGCTCCTCAAAGTTTTCATAATTTGATCATTAAGATTTGATATATCCTGTTATAGATATTCGAAAGTTTGTTATCTCTATGCACGTGCAACAAACGAATGTTATATTTGAAGCTACATTTTCTTTTTTTTTTTTTTGTTACTTTTTTGGTAATTAATGCGATGTTTTTAGGCTGTAATCGATTTGATCGAAGAGTGATGTCATCCAATGGGCCTTACAATTATTCATATATCTTCAAGTATATTATCATCGGTGATATGGGCGTTGGTAAATCATGTTTGTTACATCAGTTCACTGAGAAGAAATGTAAGTATTGTTTACGTTGGTATTACTTTCCGTACGTTTGACTAATCATCGAACAACTCGAGTAGAAATTTTCATCCACTGAATTTTACTTCACTGTTCTATAATTGAATTATAATGTTTGTTAAATTCGTTTTTGATTTTTTGGATTCAGGCTCCGGACCAGATTACATTAGCTATACTTAATGTAGTCTCTGACTATATTAACCGGTTGCAGTTTTCATTTTGTCCATTTTGGTCACTCAGTTATGCCGATTTGTCCTCATGCAATAGAAAAGTAGTATATGGTATTGTAAAAGCATCTCGCCGCATTTAGATTCTGGTAAAAGTGTTCGGCTGCATGTTTTAGAATTGTTCAATTATTCTTTCCCTACAGAAATTATTACTGTCTTCGTTCAAGCTGTTGCTTTTTGAAAAGTAATTTAAATATGAATTTCATCTGATATTTGTCTATTTTGGTCATTGCAGTTATGGCCGACTGCCCGCATACAATAGGAGTGGAATTCGGAACGCGTATTATCGAAGTGAGTGGGCAGAAAATCAAACTGCAAATCTGGGATACAGCTGGTCAGGAAAGGTATGAATCTTTCATTTGAAATAACTGGCCTTCTCTATCCCTTGGATTTTCCAAATTCATAATCCGTTTTGTAAATCCTGATTGACCAAGGGTTTCTGTAGTCAGACATTATGAAATCAAAGTTGATAGGTCATGAAGTGTCTCAAATTTTCAACTGTAAAACGCCAAGATCATTTTTACATTAAGTCTTTGTATTAAGCAACCGACAGGTAACTGCAGGAATTCTTTTCATACTTCTAATCATATATTGATTCTTTTTGAGCCATTCTTTAGCTTTAGTCAGTGATGTTAACTGTTTTGGTGTTGACTGCTTTTGTCTTATTTTTTTAGCGCTTTACAGTTGAAAATTTTCTTATCTCATCCAGATCTGTTCGTATTCTGCTCCTCATAAAGCTATGTTACTGTTGATTTAGTGTGTAAAATTTTATCATGATTAATATTTCATCAGATTCCGGGCAGTGACTCGTTCATACTACCGTGGTGCTGCTGGTGCGTTAATGGTTTATGACATCACACGTCGTTCAACCTACAATCATCTGAGCAGTTGGCTAACAGATGCCAGGAATCTTACACATCCAAATACGGTATTCGCACAATGTCCCCATTCTTGCCGTATTCTTTGAACTTGACTCAAAGACATTATCTGCAAACAATGCATCAGTAGGGTCTGTTTACCTCGTTTTCATCACCATCAATGGGGCAGTCACGCAATTCCATTCATTACGTTTCTTAATAGTGACAGCTACACAGCAGATAATACTATTAATTGGTTACCTGAATTATGCAATCGATATCATCCCGGTTAGGCTTTTGGCATTACCTCATCAAATTTACCCTATGCTAGGAAAGTTAACTTATTTTAATTTTTCTAATATTAGAAATCACTGCTTCTCTTGAATGATCGTATAGGTGTAATCCATTTTTAGGTAATATTTATGATCGGTAACAAAAGTGATTTGGATGGGCAAAGAGATGTTACATTTGAGGAAGCAAAAGCTTTTGCTGATGAACATGGTTTAACTTTTTTAGAATGCTCAGCAAAAACGTATGAGTTTATTTCATTTGTCTGATTTTACAATCGGAGCATTTTTTCTGATTTCGGCAAAAAAAATTGGAAAAATAGTTCGGTGTAATTTCTGAGAATCCGTTATGCTAAGTTTCATATGACAGTATCATTTTAGTGGTGACAACGTGGAGGATGCTTTTTTGGACACTGCAAGAAAAATTTATCAGAATATTAAAGATGGCAGGTTTGTCTTTCCTTTGTCGTTAGTAATCTTTGAGCGTTTATCTTTGAATGCTATCCTCTGTATGTTTCACTGGTTTTGAAGGACATACATTGCCCCAGAACGAACCTAAGCAAACGACAATTAGCATCATTCATAGTTATGAAAGAATTCTGCCTAATTTTTTTTTGATTTTCAGTCTTGACTTGAATCAAGCTGATACAGGTGTGCAGCCAAAACAAACTTTGTCACGTTCAGCGCAATCAGCGGAACAGGAAGGAAAGAACTGTAATTGTTAGCAGAAATGTAAATTTTTACTTCCAGTTGTATTTCTTCCTCAGCTGGCTCTTTCCTAGATCATCAGTGATATATAATCGCATTAAATCAGAATTCCACCTTTTTGCTTCTGAATTGTTAGCAACCAGCAATAAATAGCTGTTCTGTTTAATGAATTATTTGAGCAAAGTTAGGTAAAGTTGGGGAGTGTCTTACAAATTTGTATCTCAAAGAAGAAAGTCTGTTAATTTCTGAATATCAAAAGGTTTCATTGTAGTTTGATGTGAGCAAGCATATTGTTGTCCATCGAGAGCTGATGCCGAATGTGCTTGATTAATAAGTAGAAAGTAACTCCGAGAAATAGGGGATGCCTAGGAAAAGTTTTCAGATGCAATTGACGTGAAGTTTACTTTATTGTTTGGATTCCTACTGTCTTCATTTTACATAGGTAAAAATTCAGCTATAAGTGAATATCTAGAAATACAAATGTATCAGATGATATATTCAGTTCTGAAGGCAGGATTATGTCATAGGTCCTAACCACTAAAAAGAATCTTAAATGTTAAATGCATTTATATCTGCGGTTTATTAGTAGCATGGAAGATTATGTAAATACATATGTTTATCTGGAAAATTTCTGTAACCCTTTTTTTTGCTTTAAAGATTCCCACATTGGGATGTTTGTGCATATTCGGCGTCATTGACGTACTTTCTTTGTAACGATGCATTATTTATAATATTTAAACTTCGGGATTATGAAATAGTCACTATTTTTCTGAAAATGTTCATGGTTTTGTCCAAAATGTATACGCTTCCCCGTTCACCTTCATATTAATGCTTTTTCATCGTAGTTGTTCAAATAACTCATTTTCCTATCAGCTCCATACAATGCTCGTAATATTTGGTTTTTATCTTGGACTGCAGCATATCATCATATATTTTGATATGTTCACCGAGACATGCGCTCTTTTTTTTGTCTTTTTTCTTGCTTTCTTCTTTCTCTCTCTGTTGTAGGTTACCTTCGCTTATTTGGATATTTAT